>CM043365.1:12113895-12311395 GCA_023718395.1 Leucaspius delineatus
TCTTGGGGTACAACTCTAAAAAGTTTGAGAACCACTGGGAGTGGGTTAAGGAATAGAACAAAATAAACATCAAACACAATACACATACCAAGGGCAGAAAGTAGGCCTAATAGCCTACTCCCATGGTTTGAATATGACACAGCCCCACCTAAGATATTTTTCACCAGCCGCCACTGCATTTACAATGTGTTTACCAAATTGAGGAGTGAAGCAGGGCGTCGTCGTAGATCAACCAAACGCAGGTCGTTTGTGAGGCGGCTGGTTCTGACGTTCATGTGCAAATGTGTGTAACGAAAGCGTACTCGGTTACTAATGTAACCTCGGTTCTCTCTAGAAGAGGGAACGAGTATTGCGTAAGTAGCTTACGCATCGGGAAAGTCTTCTTTCTTCGAGATCTGAAGCCAAAAAATTATCCTTAATTTTGTATTCATTGTCAACGCAGTGCAGCAGCCGACAGACCTAGGCAGGCTAAATAAGCGTGCTCATTGGCTGCTCGGCTGCAACTGCTTAAGCCTATCGGTGAGCGCTCTGAACGCGGCAACCAATGAGGGCGCTTCGCGCCCTCCACACCCTTCTAACCGTCAGAATGGGCGTGGCCAGCGTGTATATATTCAGCGCTCACAGGCTAAAATTCTGGTTTTCGCAGTCTGAAGCGCAAAAGCTCGTGGCGCGACACGGCAGGTTACGCAATACTCGTTCCCTCTTCTAGAGAGAACCGAGGTTACATTAGTAACCGAGTACGTTCTCTTACGAGAGGTTCTCTCGTATTGCGTAAGTAGCTTACGCATCGGGAACCCTTTGTCAACGCCGTGTGCGCCGAGCATCCAGCCCATGAATCCCAGGGGAACCGGGGAAAACACTCTGCTGGGAAATGTGGCCGGTCGGAGAGACGGGCCAGCGCAGTACATGCACTTCATGCAGCATATGAAATAGAGCGGCGCGGCCGGTCTATAAACATAACAGTACAAACAGTAGGGCCGGCGGAGCGAGCCCATACAGTACATAAGCACTCATAAGGGTAGGAGAAAACGACATAGTCGGTCTCACATGAAGAGAAAAATTCCCGCGCGGCAGAGAATAATGCGGGCGGCCAGCAGCGCGGGCCAGCACCGATAACAGCGCGTAACGGGAAATAGGAAACAGAACGGATCAGCCGGTCTGAGTCAAACACTTCACCCTGAGTAGTTACCAGAATAGTGCCAGCATATGAACGTAGTCTGCACACGGAAGCTGGGCAGAGCATACATGTCACTTATACTGACAATATTTTTGCCTGTAGGGCAGGAACTTCCAGGTTATAAAACCTCACGAATGTTGACGGGGAGGCCCAGCTCGCCGCCATACAAATGTCGTGGATAGAAATTCCGCTGGACCAGGCCCACGACGAGGCCATGCCTCTAGTGGAATGGGCTCTGATGCCCAGAGGGCACTGCAGGTGTTTGGAGGCATAAGCTGCTGCTATCGCGTCCACTATCCACCTGGACAAGCTCTGCTTCGAGGCGGCAAGACCTTTGGAGCGTCCGCCGAAGGAAACAAAGAGCTGCTTTGAACGCCTGAAAGCGGCGGAGCGCGTGATGTAAACTCTCAGCGCCCGGACAGGGCATAGGAGGTTATCACTGTCCCCACTATCGGATGCTGGCAGAGCCGAGAGGGAAATAACTTGTGCCCTAAACAGGGTTCCAATCGCTTTGGGGATGTAACCGTGCCTCGGTCTGAGAATGACTTTCGAGTCATTCGGCCCGAACTCGAGACATGCAGGGCTAACAGATAGCGCGTGCAAATCACCCACTCGTTTGACTGAAGACAAAGCTATCAGAAAAACGGTTTTAAGCGACAGATACTTTAGATCCGCGGATTCAAGCGGTTCAAAGGGAAAAGCCTTTAGGGCCGCCAGGACCAAGGACAGATCCCACGAGGGAACCGAGGGGGGCCGCGGGGGATTCATCCGTCTAGCTCCTCTGAGGAAGCGGATAATGAGCTCATTCCTTCCCATTGCCCGGCCGCGCGTCGTCTCAGCGAACGCTGTAATAGCGGCTACATATACTTTGAGCGTGGAAGGGGATCTGCCCTTTTCCAACAGCTCTTGTAAGAAGGAGAGCACCCGCGGGACCCCGCATGCGCGCGGATCCAGGTTTTGAGTAGCGCACCATTTAGAAAACACCGACCATTTAGACGCATAGAGCCGTCTCGTGGAGGGGGCTCTCGACTGTGTGATCGTGTTCACGACCCCTTCTGACAGGTCAACGGGTATCCGTTGATCACCCATTCATGCAGCGACCAGCGCTCTGGACGGGGATGCCAGATCGATCCAGCGGCTTGGGAGAGGAGATCCTTTCTCACCGGGTTCGGCCACGGGGGTGAGTGCGACAGCCTCACTAGCTCTGGGTACCAAGTTTGGTTTTCCCATCGCGGGGCTATAAGCAGCACTGAGTGGTGCGTTTCTCTGATCCTCGAAATGACCTGTGGCAACAGGGAGATCGGAGGAAAAGCATACAGCGGGAGGCTGGGCCATGTCTGGGACAGCGCGTCCTCGCTCTTCAAATTAAAACTTCAGGCATTGAGCATTGTCTTTCGACGCAAAGAGGTCGATTTCCGCTCTGCCGAATAGGCGCCAGAGAAACTGGACTGTCTGGGGGTGCAGAGACCATTCTCCCGGGGGAATGTTGTCCCTGGACAGTCTGTCTGGACCGACATTCAGGTGGCCCGGTACGTGCGCGGCTTTCAGCGAGCGCAGCGAGCGGTAAGCCCACACGAGAAGGCGTTCTGTCAGCCTGCACAGATTTCTGGATCTGACACCGCCCTGTCGGTTCACATAGGATACCACAGACATGTTGTCCGAGCGGACTAGCACATGGTGATCCCGTATGAATGGGAGGAAGCGCCTGAGCGCGTTCTCGACCGCTATCATCTCCAGTTTATGTGGAGGCATTTTTCCCGGTCTGACCATAGGCCAAAAGCCGGTTTGCCCTCGAACAGAGCGCCCCAGCCTGAGGTGGAAGCGTCCGTCGAGATAATTTTGCGGTGTGAGATAGCTCCCATTGTCACTCCCCGCTGGTACCAGTCGGCCGCTAACCAGGGCTTCAGAGCTGAAACGCAGCTCTGAGTCACTCTGATGCGAATACCGCCGGAAGCCCATGCTCTGTGAGGCACTCGGGCATTCAGCCAGCGTTGTAGCGGGCGCATTCGTAAAAGACCCAGCCGAAGCACTGCTGCGGCTGAGGCCATACAACCCAGTAGCCTCTGAAATGTTTTGAGAGGTACGGTGCTGCCCGGCCGGAGGGACGCGGCCAGGCGTCGAATGCAGCGCGCGCGCTGTGTCGACAGGTGGGCCGTGTACAGATATACCTGACCGTCGAAGGCGAATCTCAAGAATGGCCTGTGACGGGGTATTATCAGGATCTGAAAAGCACGCGTCTTTTAGATCGAGAGATATAAACCAGTCCCTCGGGCGAATTTGCGCGAGAATTTGTCTGGTTGTGAGCATTTTGAACGGTCTTCTCATAAGAGCCTCGTTCAAACGTCTCAGATCCAAAATTGGTCTGAGTGCTCCGTCCTTCTTGGGAACGAGGAAATAACGGCTGTAAAAGCCCGACTCGCTCATGGAAGGGGAAACCGGTTCCATAGCCCTTTTGCACATAAGTGTAGCTATTTCTGCTCGAAGTAGATGTGCTACTTCCCCATTCACTCTGGTCTCGATACGCGCTTGAAAGCGCGGAGGGCGGCGAGCGAACTGCAGAGTATAGCCCTGTTTTACTGTGCTTAGCACCCGTTCTGATGCGCCTGGAATAGTTTCCCACGCTTTTGCGTGTGCAGCCAGGGGCAGAATGGCCTCCGGGCTCCGATCGCCGCGCATCGCGGGCTCGAGAGCTCGAAACGGAGGGGCGGGCGCGGCGCGCGCGCGCTCTTGGTGCTTAGATACGGCAGATCGCACGCAGCGATAGCTGGCCGTTTTACACACAGTGTCCCGGTGGCTTTAGACGGGGAACATAAAGTGTGAGGCGCGACGCGCGATGGCGGCGTCGGGGCGAAAATGTTCGTTAGTATGTGTGAGCGCTCGAGGGCGGGCACAGGAGTTACATTCAGGGGCGGGCGCGGCGCGCGCGCTCTTGGTGGTTAGATACGGCGGATCGCACGTAGCGATAGCTGGCCGTTTTACACACAGTGTCCCGGTGGCTTTGGACGGGGAACATATAGTGTGAGGCGCGAAAATGTATGTGTGAGCGCTCGAGGGCGGGCACAGGACTCATATTTAAAACATGACCGGTCGTGCGAGGCCGTGACAGAGCGGGCAGTGAGTAGGTGTGGGCACGGAGAAGTGGACACGTGACCTACTTTTAACACTAAAGCGGCTTTTGCCTGCTTCATGAGAGTGGGCTCTGTGAGAGACACGGGATGTATAGTGCTTGTGTACAGGGGTGAGCACAGAACGTGGGCACATTCACTGTACTAGAAACACATACGGCGTCAGCCGTGCAACCAGACATTATGCTCTTTTGACATTTTTCTGGGTTGCCGTGAGAACGGCGGATGCGCGCAGGCGAGCGGGTAGATACCGGCTCGTTGACTGCGGGGTAAACAGCTGCAGTAGCCGTGGCAACGGGGACTGACAGAGCGTTAAGCTTCGACGGTGGTCCAGCCGCAGGGCTGCGGGATTTAACCGTCTTTTCTTCTCTCGTGTTTAGACGCTCAAAAAATACTCGAGCACCCTGAGAAGGTGTGGTGCGAGGGGCGGGTTCGCTTTCTGTAAGTAAGAAAGACTGGCCGCGAGCTCGGAGAAGCAAGCAGCATAAATTTTATTTTCCCCGAGAGCTGGGCTCGAACGCGGGTCTCTCGCATGAAAGCGTATGATTCTGCCACTGAGCCACAGGGGAATCACATAGGCTTCCAGTTAGCGCGAGCATATAAAAAGCGACCTCATGTGTCGCGTCGGCGTTCGTTTGCAGGCGAGCGTGTGTTTAAAACAGGCTCGTTTACTGCAATAGTAATATTTCCAGTCGCCTGAACTTAAGAGGGGACTGAGAAATGTGTGAGAATTGGCGGTTGTCCAGCCGTAGCGAGACTAACACACTCTCTTCTCTTTTCGCCGGTGAGTGAGGCGCGTACGCTGAACGCTGCTCGTGACCGTCCGCTTTGTCATCCCTTGAACGGCGCAATTTGTTTTCTGTATGTAAGAAAAACTGGCCGCGAGCTCGGAGAAGCGAACAGCATAAACTTTAACTGCCGCGAGAGCGGGGACCGAACCCCGGTCTCTAGCTTGACAGTCTAGGATTCCGCCACTGAGCCACAGGGGAAAATACATTAGTATCATGTTTTGTGACGGCGTTTGCTTGCAGGCGAGCGTGTATTTATAACAGGCTCGTATACTGCAATAGTAACAATTCCAGTCGCCTGAACTTAAGAGGGGACTGAGAAATGTGTGAGAATGGAGGTTATAGTCCAGGCCACGGCGGGACGAAAACACTCGGTTCCCCTTTCACCAGTGACGCGCGAGGACGGAGTAGCTTTCTTGCAACGTAAAGAGAGCTCAGACCGTCCGCTCCTGCCATCCCTTGTGAGCGGCGCAGTTTGCGCGGCTCGAACAGAGGGAGAGGAAACTCGCTCCGAGACCGTCCGCTCCTGCCATCCCTCGTGAGCGGCGTATTGCACGGCTCGAACAGAGGGAGAGGAAACTCGCTCCGGGACCGTCCGCTTCTGCCATCCCTCGTGAGCGGCTCAGTTTGCGCGGCTCGAACAGAGGGAGAGGAAACTCGCTCCGAGACCGTCCGCTTCTGCCATCCCTTGTGAGCGGCGTATTGCACGGCTCGAACAGAGGGAGAGTACGGGTATCTATCACATTCGCCTCATCTCCTGACGCGGCGGCGGCGCGGGCAGAGCCGGCGGTAGAGCGGCCGGGAGGGAGAGGGCGAGAGAGAGCTCGAGGGAGAGGTTCCGGCGAGCTCCTCAGTCACAACAGTCTCCGGTGGTCGCTGCGAGCGGCGCTTCTTATTGCGCGGCCCGGCAGGGACAGGCGGAGCGACAGCTTGGTCGAAAGCTTCAAGTCGAGCCCGCAGGGTCGACATTGAGAGCTCTTCGCACTCGGAGAGTGCGGTGGCGGCGTGCCCGCGGCCCAGGCGGAGAGCGCAGAGAGGTGGCGGTCTCCGTTGCTGAGCGGGGCGCGGCACGAGCCGCAAAAACGAGGCGTTTTTACAAAAACGAGGCGTTTTTACAAAAACGCCTCGTGCTCTTTTAGAGTACACACAGAAACAGTAATAATGTAAAGGATATGTCGCCGGATAGCGTAGCAGGCACGGATGGCTGAAGGCGGCGAAGACGGCCGGCTTCCTCAGGCGCTGTCCTAAGCTTGCTGGTCGCTGGTTTCAACGGCGGCGGCTCTCAAGATCCAGCGATGCGAAGAGCGTCGCTGAAGACAAGAAAATCAGAATTTTAGCCTGTGAGCGCTGAATATATACACGCTGGCCACGCCCATTCTGACGGTTAGAAGGGTGTGGAGGGCGCGAAGCGCCCTCATTGGTTGCCGCGTTCAGAGCGCTCACCGATAGGCTTAAGCAGTTGCAGCCGAGCAGCCAATGAGCACGCTTATTTAGCCTGCCTAGGTCTGTCGGCTGCTGCACTGCGTTGACAATGAATACAAAATTAAGGATAATTTTTTGGCTTCAGATCTCGAAGAAAGAAGACTTTCCCGATGCGTAAGCTACTTACGCAATACGAGAGAACCTCTCGTAAGAGAACTAGCGCTACTTATTTTCTGAGTTAAAATATTTAAAGTTTATAGTGTAACTACTGTTTAACGTATTTTATACTTAATCTTATACTTATGTATAATACTTAAAAATACCCCGATGAAAATGAACCATGCTTTTACTATAGTAAAAGTGTAGTAACCATGTTTCTTTGGTTGGACTGATAAAGTTAACATATGTACGTTACAGCCACAGTATTACTACAAATAAGTCAGACAGAAACATCAAAAGAAATACATAAAAAAAGACACTTGCATGACACTGTACTAGAGCCTTTTTATTTATTGTTTTGTAGCCTGCAATGAGGCGCTCTGTATCTTCATCGGACCCTACAAGATAAACACGGTACTTTTTTGGCACAACATAAACCCATTAATATTACGAGACAATAAAATACAACTTTAATTAGGGTTAAACATTTGAATTCTTACACTTAAAAACTGAGGGCGCATCTCCGTTGCCGCATCCGACTGCCAGGTTTACATCACCATCATCACCGCAAAGCTCCTCCCTCCCGCACGCAATGGGTTGTGGGCAATATTCGAATTCTAACCGGAAATAGTAGACCATCTGGGTATCTTTGGAATACTCATTTCAACATGCTACGATTATGGACGTACTAATTCTAGTTTCGCATACTATTTAGGACGGATAGTATGCGAATTGGGACTCAGCACTAGTGTTTGTGGCTTGATTATGGAGAACGACTGGGAGACTGAGGAGGTGGGAAAACTAGTGTTGTCAAAGTACCGGTACTATACTGAAAATGTGACGTTACCAGCATTTCTGTAGCACCGGGTATATTCGGTAACCAGTAATAGCTGCGTTCAGTCGCTTCCATGTTTATCTAAGCACGGGGCTCAGACTAACTTTTATTACTATGAGCACTGTAACCGATATATTCCACGAGTGTCTGTGTATATTAAACTGTAGAAATACTAAATATAAACCTCGCATGTTCTGTTTGTCTCTGTGTGAATGAATGGCGCAGACGCGCGGTGTCATTTACCTCACACCCCCCCCCCCCACACACACACACACACACACTGAAGCACGAGTGATGCGCGCGCTGTTTTCAGTCTAGCTGCTGCCACTCACGATATGATGACATGATGAAATTCATCTCCAGAACCACTCTTAGTCATTTTACCGTTTCATTTGAGAAAAACTATCGTCATATCATAGCTACACACACAGAAACTCAAAGGTCTTCGCGGCAACCCGTCAAAATAAAAGTTCGGTTTAACTTTGTGTGCATGCTGCCTGAACCTGTTTGTTTTGCGAATAGCTTACTCTCATTTCAGGCAGGATCACGGTCCTCTTGAAGCCAGCACACACAATTATGTTTACAATTGAGTTATTTCAATATAACTGCTAGCCTACTTGCCATTAGACTACAGTAACTCTAGGCTTGGAGTTCCTCTTATGACGTCACGCCCAGCCTATTGGAAGGGAGAGGGAGTGCTTAAAACCACTAAAAAGTACCAACTTTTCATATTATATTCAGCATTTTGGTATGAAAAACATACAAAACAGTGGTGGGCGGTTCTTATCTTTATGTTTATTGCATTTTCTTCGTGAAAAATTTTACCTGCAACTTACACTTTAAACCTACAAATCTTAACCAATACAAAACTGTAATGGAAACCATTAAATATGTGCATTTCAAGATCAATACAAATTTGTAATGAAACCATCAGAACCAATACAAAACTGTAATGGAAACCATTAAAATACATGACCAATACAAATTTGTAATGAAACCATCAGAACCAATACAAAACTGTAATGGAAACCATTAAAATACATGACCAATAGAAATTTGTAATGAAACCATCAGAACCAATACAAAACTGTAATGGAAACCATTAAAATACATGACCAACACAAATTTGTAATGGAAACCCTTAAAACCAATAAATCCTAATGGAATATGGCCCAAAACACACTACGTAATGGACTCCACTTGGTAATGGTTTTAATGGTTAACGGCTGATGGTTTGTAATGGTTTTGTAGTGGAAACCATTAGCAATTCTGTAATGGTTTCTATTGTTTTTTTCAGCAAGTAGCCTACACACACACGCGGAGAGAGAGAGAGAAATAAACTGAAGACCCATTGTTTTACATTTAATATGGGAAAACGTCATTATAGTAGGCCATACAAACTGAAGAGTCATTTTTTAGTGTGTAACAAATATAGAAACTATTATGAATTAAAAGAAATGTTAACGTAGCCTACCTGATATTTGAAATAAAACAGAAAAAGAAAAAAATTAACAATAGCAGTAAACCTGAAGAATGGGTGCCAGATGTGTGAATCCAGTGGTAGATGATCAGGTTAAACATGAGGGATGAATCTAAGGAGGAGGGGTTTCTCTTCTACACCTCCTGATCATACAACACTGTTTGAATTCACTTCTCTCTGATATAACAATGCAGGAATTTGGCTTGATCCAATTTTGGCATCACTATAGATTAATATTAAAGAGTTCATTTAGGTAACAACAACAGAGTATTTGACATTTATATGCCACCAAAAGCTTTTTGATTCATACAGGGTTTCCAGAGTCATGTAAAACCCGGATTTATAATGGAATTTTAAAATTGTGATTGAACCCCCATTGACTTTCATTGAGGGAAATAAATACTATGGAAGTCAATGGGGTCCATCAACTGTTTGGTTACAGACATTCTTCAAAATATCTTCTGTGTATTTTTAGGTGAACTATCCCTTTAAGAATCAGTTTATGCTGAAACTAAAACCATAGAGTCACCTTTATTTATTTTTTAGCTTAAATATTTTATATTTATTTTAGCAAAGACTGCAGTCCTTACATACATGCTTCAATCGACTCTGTAAATAAATGTGTAAATAAATGCCTAAAAAGAGTTACCAAGTGCTTGAACTTTAGAAAAAAAAAAAAACTATCCTGTCTACTGCCAATTATCCTAAAAAAAAAATAAAAAAAATAAGGCAAAACAGCCCGATAAAACGTGTGTACCCGTACCGTCAGAAGAAAAAAGGAAAAGTGCAAATGTAAAAACAGAAAGTAAACAGAAACAGAAAAATCATCATCAACAAGGAAAAAATTTTCAATAGAGTGTATGTGTGAAGTTTTAGGTCAAAATATCCAACAGATAGTTTTTTAAAGTATGTTTAAATTGTCACTTTTTGAGGCTCTTAAGCAACTCAGTATAAAAGTTCAGTTTTTGTGGGTACCGGCTCACACTGGTTTGAAAGGTAATGAAGAGGCAGATGGTTTAGCTAAAAAGGCCATAGAGCAAGAAACAGTTGATATTCAGATTCCTTTTAGTAGTGGTAAAAGGATAGTATAGAGGTGTGTATACCTTTAAATGCAAATGAGCTGCTGCTGCCGGCCCAATTGTTGGTCTGTACTGCCACCTTGTGTTCAACAATCAGAACTTCAGCTACTGGGAAATCCTTGTGCTGGAATCTCTGAACTGCTGAAAGAGTTGAGATATTTTATTAAGAATATCGGAGAAGAAATGCTCTTTAAAATGGGTTGAAGAATAGCTGCCTGCTTAAAAAATATTTCCAGAATATTGGTGCGATTGCAAATGTGATAATGATTTTATAAAACAGTTCAGTAAACAAAGAGTGAATATTGTGATTGACATTTTAGACATAATATTCCAAATATTCTCAGTTTTTGCTCTATTTCTCCAATGACAATAGTTCCAAACAAGCCACAGAAAGAGTTATGCGTATTTGTGATTCAGTGACCTAGTTGCTTAGTTCCAGAACGAATCTGCCGTTTTGAACAAATCAGTTGAATGAATGCTTCTATGACTCGTACATTAAGACGGTGATTTGGCGCCATCTATTGGCGGATTTAACTTAATTAAAAACATATATTTTATATAAAGGGGATGCCAGTTTGAAGAATGCCATTTGGTGGCATAGGAACCATTATACTTGAATTGTGAATTGTTTAATACCTTTTAATGGTCTTCTGCAATGTTTGAGGCATATTTATTTTTTCATGCTTTAATGTTGGCCTAATTTCAGTTACATTTACATTTTAGGCTATGTAGTTTAAAATTGTATTTATTTTAATTTTTTAGATTTTTATTGTAGTAACCACTCAGCTGTATGTTGAAATGCATATTTAAAAAAAAAAATGTTGCAAATAAAACCATAGTCCACAACTTCTGTAGTTTTAACTTATTTTAATATATAAATTCAGTGAAATCATCAAACGTTTGTGGGTGTTTCTTCAACTACGGGCACTTTTAGGCTTGTGAAGTTGAATAAAAAAAACTTGTTCAAAAGTCACGTAACACAGTCTCATAAGTTTAAATAATTTGTCTAGTTTTAAGGTCTGTAAGAGGACAAACTTAGATTACAAGAGAAATTGTAAATATTTTAAATTTTTTCCGACCTGCAATGAACAAATGTCATTTCCACCACATCTCTATACAGCTGTTATTTAAAAACAGAATAACTTATGCCACTCAAGAATTGTCTAAGATCATTTTTGTAACTAGTTTTATCAGTTTTTCCACAATGTACAAAAATTATACATTTGTCAATGAGATAAATTAACTGCCCTAAGGACCAAATGGTGAACAGTACACCTGTCACACTCTGAAATTTAATTTTGGTTAGGGCAAGAGCTTATTAGAAAATAAATAACTTGAATTTTTATATTAAGTAGAGCATGATCTCGTAAATTGTGGATACATTTTTAATGTGTGATGAGAACTTTTTAAATGTTTTTAAAAAAATGTGTGTGGTGATGGAAATGACAGGGTGGTGGTGGAAATGACAATGAATTAACGTGAATGTAGAGAAACAGTAATATTTAGAGAAATATTTATTTGAAAAATATATTTTTAAAACTCTTAAACTCATCACACTCTGTAAACTCAATTCACAACGTCAATCTACTCTTGCAATCCATATCAATTGTACTTTGTAATCATAAATGTCATTTCCACCACATGCTGTCATTTCCACCACAGAGGGCAGTGTGGTGGAAATGATATTTCTGTAGTTTTTTGTGAAAAAAAGGGAAGACAGCTTCACTGATAGCTTTGAATTAATACTCAGCATTTCATGCATGCAAAATATTCTTATTTAACTTAAAAAATTTTACTTTTTAAAAACACCCTTGAAGGTACAGCATGTTTCCACCACATGCTGTCATTTCCACCACAGAGGGCAGTGTGGTGGAAATGACATTTCTGTAGTTTTTTGTGAAAAAAGGGAAGATAGCTTCACTGATCAGCTTTGAATTAATACTCAGCATTTCATGCATGCAAAATACTCTTATTTAACTTAAAAAATTTTACTTTTTAAAAACACCCTTTGTTTTGTTGATGGGAAAGGACTGTATAATTTGACTGGTCTTTAAAAGGTTGTAACCACCAAGGGGCATCGATTAGAATGCAGACAAGATGTTCCGTTTACGAGTTTTATTGAAATAAAGGTTTAAAGGTGTGTGTGGTTCTGAAACAGAGATACATACATAAATCAGTAAATGTAGACTCTCTATATAAATGTCAAATAGTTATATGTCTAACGGGTATATAATAAAACAAACACAATCAAGAGATTAAATTATAGTTTTTTGTTATGACTTAAATGCAGTGGTATAATAAATGCTTATTACTAAGCAAATACAAACTTAGAAATGCAGTAGTACATCCCTGTTCAAAGATTAATTTGCTGCACATTAACTGCAAAAATATACAACATACTAAATTCAGCTGAACATATAATTATGAGCTGCAGAATTACTCCTTAAATAAATGTTACACATTGTGCAATAACAAAGAACATTATTTCAATTGAGACACATAAGGCTTGCAGAGCAACACCTCCATTAATTAAAAAACGTTCTCAATTAATCACACAAGCAGTGGAAGCTCCGCCATTATACGACAACGAGCAGCAACATGTCACAACATTATTGTGAGGTAAAAACAACAACAAACTTCAGTATACTTACTGGTAGTTGCACGCACACAATACTTGGAACTCGTAAATAAGTACAGCAACACTATCTTAGATTATCTATATAAATATAAGTATCAACTGCACAGTCTTTCGACGCCAGCGCTATCTTCCAAACGTTTCCGAAACTGAAACTGAAACTGTCTGCTCCCGCGAACCGCATAGCGCAGTGACACTCCTGATTGGCTGATTCTCAAGCAGCCAGTTTTATCTGCCTGAAAAAGGTCGTCCTTCGTCACAGCCGCCCCCAAATTTGTTACACTATATTTGCCACTCTAAGAAGGACTGACCGTATCAGTGTCTGGTATGGCAGGTAGAGCTACAAGGCGAGCAACAGGCCTTGTGTAGATTTTGTCCTTTACTTTGACTACTGCAATCCTGACTCTCCCATCAGTTCCTGGAATAACCTCAGTGACATGACCTAAAGGCCACTGGGCTCTTGGCAGCTGTGGGTCCACTACCATCACTATGGTTCCAGTTTGCAGCTGTGCAGGGTCCTTGTGCCACTTGGAGCGAGTCTGAAGAGTCGGGAGGTAGTGTCATATAAAGTGAGACCAAAACTGGTCAGCCAGCACCTGAGTATGTCTCCAGCGGCGGCGACTCAGGAGCTCAGACTCAGCATACACAGCCTGTGGTAAAGAGGGGTCGAGCCGCCCCATGAGGAGCAAGTTGGGGGTCACTGGGTCAGCATCAGCCACGTCTGTTGACACGTAACCCAGTGGTTTGGAGTTTAAAATCCCCTCCACTTCAATAAGTACTGTCCGCAGGACCTCTTCGGGGACAGTCTGTGATTGGATGGTGGCATACAGTGCAGCTTTAACAGACCTCACTTCCCTTTCCCAGACTCCTCCAAAGTGTGGTGCGCTTGGGGGGTTAAACTGAAACCTAATCTGGTGTTTAGCCAGATGAGCCTGGAGTGTGGGGTGTAATGACCTGAAGGCCTCCTGGAGTTCTCTTTCACCTCCCTTAAAATTAGTGCCTTGGTCGGACCGGAGCTCTGCTGGCTTACCCCTTCGTGCAATGAAACGGCGGAGGGCCATCAGAAAGGAATCTGAGTCCATACTGGAAAGAACATCTACGTGCACAGCGCGCGTTGTCAGGCATTTAAATAGTATGCCCCATCTCTTCTCATGGCGACGGCCAACCTTCACTGTGAAAGGCCCGAAACAGTCCATGCCTGTAGAGAAGAACGGGGGCTTCAGCAGCCGTAGTCTGGACTGTGGGAGGTCTGCCATCTTGGGCACTATTGGAGAAGCTCTCCATCTCTGGCAGTCCGGACAGGAGTGCTGGTGGCGCTTAACAGCTTCACGACCATGCAGAATCCAATATTTTCGCCGCAGCTCTGCAAAAAGGCGCTCTGATCCTGGATGGCGAAGGCTATTGTCCATGTCCTGGATGATGAGTTGGGTCACTTTATGCCGATGGTCCAGAACCACTGGGTGAATAGAATCGGGCTCTAGCTGGTCACTGCGGCGGAGCCTTCCTCCAACCCGGATGAGTCTCACAGTCTTGTCATACTCTGGTGCTAGGAAGATCAGCCTACTGGTGGCAGCTACTGGCTTACCGGTACTCAAGAGGCTGAACTCCTCAGCAAAGCTGTCCTGCTGGGCTCGTCTCAATACTTCTCTCTCTGCTTCTCGATAGTCATCAGCAGAGAGACTGACGGGGCTCCCTGATGACACAGGGCTGGATTGTGCAACCGCCTCTGTCAGCGCTCTGAACGAGGAAAACTGATCAACATTTGGTAGAAGAGAAGTCTGTATGCTTGTAGTGAGACAGCAGATAGTGGGTTTTCGCAGCTCAGCAGAATTCTCTGTCACCTCTGTGGCTGGCTGTGTAGGCCAGACTTCAGGCGACTGTTGTAGGAAAGCAGGGCCCTGACTCCATCTGTTCTTACCAGCCAGTTCCAGCAGTGTTTTTCCCCGCGTTATATCATCAGCTGGGTTGTTGACAGAATCCACATATCTCCAGGCCTGGACCTCAGTCAGCTCCTGGATTTCAGCTATCCGTGTTCCCACGAATACCTTGTACCGACAGGAGTCGGACTGAAGCCATGTAAGAACTGTTGTGGAGTCTGTCCAGCATATAACATTGCGGATATTCACAGTCAGCTCTCTTTGAAGTAATGCAGCTAACTGTGCAGCTGTCAGGGCAGCACACAGTTCTAGTCTTGGTATTGATTACTGTTTCTTCGGGGCCACTCTGGATCTAGCAGCCAGGAATGACACTTCCACAAGGCCGTGTGAGCTCTCCGTCCGCAGATAGGCCACCGAGCCATATGCCTTCTCTGACGCATCAGCAAAGATGTGTAGGTCTCTCTGGAGGTTTGAAGTGTTCATCTCAGGACTCACATAGCATCGAGGCAGTAGAATCTGGGAGAGATGCTGCAATTCTTCCTCCCACGTCAGCCATGGCTGTAGCACATCCTCAGGCAGTGACGGGTCATCCCAGTCTCTCTGTTTGTCCCACAAGTGCTGCACCAGGACCTTGGCCCGCGTAGTGAAGGGGACTATAAATCCCAGGGGGTCAAACAGGCGTGCCAGGACTCTGTATATGTTTTCCATGGTGGGTGTGGGTTGGTCCAGCATACGGTATTTATACCTTAAGGTGTCTGAATTGCAGAGCCAGCGGAGTCCCAGAGCGAGCTCCTGTGGGTCAGTGCCTGACTCGTTGAGCCACAACTCACTGCTCTCAGATCTTGATTCTTTGGGCAGGTGGCTGATGACCTCAGGGTTGTTACTGGCCCACTGGCGTAACTCAAATCCACCTGTAGCCAACAGTGAGGTCAGTTTGTCAACCAGGTGATGGGCTTATTCAACAGATGGAAGGCTTTGCAGACAGTTGTCCACATAAAAGGATCGTTCTATCGACACTCGAACATCTTCACCTGGCTGACTGTGGTCAAACACATGTTTCTGCAGCGCAAAGGTTGCACAGCAGGGGCTACAAGTGGTGCCAAATGGAAGGACTTGCCATGTGTAGATGCTGGGTGGTTCCTCTGTATTCAGGTCTCGCCACAAGAAGCGCAGCAAGGGCTTGTCTTCTGGGAGCAACCTCACTTGATGAAACATGCCTTTGATATCACTGCTGACAGCATTTGCATGTTCTCTGAAGCGCAGCAGTACACCCAGTAGACTGGAACTTAAGGTGGGCCCAGGCAACAGCAGCTCATTGATGTTTTTTCCCTTATACATGAAGGAACAGTTGAACACAATCCTGTTCTTTCCGTTATGGCTCACCATGTGATGTGGGATGAACCAGGACTCGGCTGCTTTGCTCAGCTCCTCTTCTGACACTTTAACTGCATAGCCCGCCTTTTCCAGCTTCCCAATCTCTGCACAGTATGCTTCTGCTCTTTGAGGGTCTCGCAGCAGGCGCCTCTCTGTACTGCGGAGATTAGCTAGCACAGCCTCCTTAGGTGCCTGAAGCTGTGGCATGTTCTTCACCCTGAGGAGGGGAGTAGCGTAGCGCTGAATTTCATCAACCTCTACTCGTATGGTCTTCGCCTCCAGCAGGCGGACTGCTTCCTGATCCTGCCTGGAGCGTGTAACAAGCTTTTCACTCCTGTAGGGCAGAACATCCAGCTGCCACAATCTCTCTACACTCTGTAGAAGCTCGTTAGTGGGTGAGAGGGTGGAGACGTGCAGGCACTGTTGTGATGTTGCCTGTTGCCTACTGTACCTGGTGGGCCCCTGAACTGTCCAGCCCAACTTTGTCTTCACTGCGGCTGGTCCTCCGTGGGGTCCCAAACGCACAGGCTCCACTGGAGTGATTAAGTGGGTATAATCTGACCCGATTAACAGCAGGGGTTGCACTCTGTTAATCGTCTGGAGAGGGAGGCCTCTTAAATGCTTGTGCTTCCTCTGAAGTGCCTCCATTGAGTAAGTGTGCTCAGCCAAACCCAGTTGATCAGCAGTGAATGCTCTGTATATCTTGAAGGACTTCTTTGGATGGTCTACTGGGGAGATGGAGAACGACACTGCAGTGCCATGCAGAACCCTGATGTCCTGCCGAACAGTTCTGAGGATCAGATTTTCCGGCTCACCGGTAAGTTTAAGGCTCTGCGCTGCTGCAGGGAGGAGAATGGTCCACTCCGATCCATCGTCAAGGATGGCATATGTCTCCAAAGTGTGTTCCCCGTTACGCAGCAGCACTTTACTCACTTTCAGTAAGACCTGACTGCATCCAGCCCGCCTGTCCATGTACAAAACTTCATTAGTTGTGCTGATGAGGCAGGATGTATCCTCAGCTGCAGGTTTTATATTCACTGCAGGTTTTATATTCACTTCATGCAAAGCTTGCAGGTGTCTCCCCTTACACTTGTGACATGTAATTTTCAGGCGGCACTGTGCAGCCTGGTGTGTGCGACCGCATCGCCAGCACCTCTTGTTGGTCTTGATCCACGCTGTTATCTGTTCAACTGTAAGCTGTGCAAAATTTCCACACTTATCTAGGAAGTGTTGCGTGTTAGAGCAGTAAGGGCAGTATGCTGTCCTCTCTGGCTGCTTAGTGCTAGATGAGGCCTTCTCTACTGTCGGTATGCTATCAGGTTGGTCTGTGATGTGCATGATGTTGGTATTCTTACCACTCTTAACATCGCGGCGGCGCTCTATCCTGGGTCCTGCTCTACTCTTGTTTTCACCGGTTAGAGGCTCATACACCGTCTCTTGCATCTTCAGCTCGTAGTCAAGCCAGTCAGAAAAGTGCAATAGGCTTGGGATTGTAACACGCATTGGGTACAGGAACCTCTTAAATTCAGCCCGTATATCATGAGGCAGTTTGGACATCAGCCGTGTCACATGTGAACCCCAGTGAAGCTCAGTCTTTCCACTGTCCCCAAACTGGTCTAACATTGCCACGAGTGCTCTCACTTTCAGGGCGAATCGCTTAAACCCACTGGAGTCACCACGTGCAATATTAGGGGCCTCCATTAGATCAGCTATTTTCCTGAGAGCTAGCTGGTGAGGCTGTCCATAATGCTCAATTAGGCTTGTCATAGTGTCAGTGTAGGGCTGCAGTGAGTTAGTGTATGAGTCCGCTATTAGAAGTGCCTCCTCATATTTCAGGTGGTCCACCAGGATCTGGTATTTAAAGCGCTCTTTAGCGTCCACAGGCAGTAGGTTCTCCAGAGCTACCTTAAGCCTAGCAAACTCTCTCGGATCCCCTTTGGTGAATGCAGGGATTGTGGGTTTAGGCCCACGGTACACTGTCTCATGGTGGTGCGAGGGTTGCAGCTCTTCGGGCAGCAACTCACATCTTTGTGGGGTGTAGGGTACACAGTACTCCGGTGTCTGTACCCCCGGCACTGGATAATGGGGCTCAGGGTGACTGTGCGACTCCTGTTGACGTGTCATCCTAAGGTCTCTCAGTGCTGTTATGAGCTCTGCTATAATGTCCTGTGATGGTAGCTGATAAACGTTGTCTACTACTGGGGGTGGTGGCGGTGGCCAGTCGTCATCATCCATAGGCAGAGTGTGACTACCAACGTGCACAGGTGGCGGGATTGGCGTGGTTTGGTATGCACCGCCATCCTGCTCTAGGTTATGCTGCTGTTGGGGGGCTGGTGAAGGGGAAGGAGAAATGGCTGTCTGTCGCAGTGCTGGTAGGCCTGGAAGGGAAGTACGGGCATCAAGTCGCCTGTGCATATCCATTACCTGTTGCTGCAGCCTTTGATTATCTTCCCTCAGCTTATAAAGAGCTTCAAGGACCTCAGGCGCTGTTTCTGGGGCAGGCCTCGATCGGGTAGAGGCAGGCGTACTCTGAAAGAGGGGTTCTGTATACTCAAACTGGCGTGGATAGACAGCCTCCGCTCCCCGCATGACACTCCCATCCTCATGCAGCAGTGGTGGTGTGAGAGGCGTCATCCTGACGTGTCTCTCTGGGAATCTCACCATGCTTTCATAGGGCCGCTGTTGCTCTGACAGGTTAGCCGATTGATGAGGCAAACGAGAGGGCGGCTGCAATGCTTGGAGGGGGATGTCATAGTCTTCCATCCAGGCTGGTCGCCGGGTCTCTCGGCGGGGTCGGGCATCTACTGGGTGTGTATACTGATCCGAGAACATCTCTAAACAATCCCATGGTGACCACGCGAATCCGGCTCGAAGGACCAAATGTTTTGTTGATGGGAAAGGACTGTATAATTTGACTGGTCTTTAAAAGGTTGTAACCACCAAGGGGCATCGATTAGAATGCAGACAAGATGTTCCGTTTACGAGTTTTATTGAAATAAAGGTTTAAAGGTGTGTGTGGTTCTGAAACAGAGATACATACATAAATCAGTAAATGTAGACTCTCTATATAAATGTCAAATAGTTATATGTCTAACGGGTATATAATAAAACAAACACAATCAAGAGATTACATTATAGTTTTTTGTTATGACTTAAATGCAGTGGTATAATAAATGCTTATTACTAAGCAAATACAAACTTAGAAATGCAGTAGTACATCCCTGTTCAAAGATTAATTTGCTGCACATTAACTGCAAAAATATACAACATACTAAATTCAGCTGAACATATAATTATGAGCTGCAGAATTACTCCTTAAATAAATGTTACACATTGTGCAATAACAAAGAACATTATTTCAATTGAGACACATAAGGCTTGCAGAGCAACACCTCCATTAATTAAAAAACGTTCTCAATTAAACACACAAGCAGTGGAAGCTCCGCCATTATACGACAACGAGCAGCAACATGTCACGACATTATTGTGAGGTAAAAACAACAACAAACTTCAGTATACTTACTGGTAGTTGCACGCACACAATACTTGGAACTCGTAAATAAGTACAGCAACACTATCTTAGATTATCTATATAAATATAAGTATAAACTGCACAGTCTTTCGACGCCAGCGCTATCTTCCAAACGTTTCCGAAACTGAAACTGAAACTGTCTGCTCCCGCGAACCGCATAGCGCAGTGACGCTCCTGATTGGCTGATTCTCAAGCAGCCAGTTTTATCTGCCTGAAAAAGGTCGTCCTTCGTCACACCCTTGAAGGTACAGCATGTTTGGAAATGACGTAGAATAAATATATTAACTGATCAAGCAATATTTACCTTGATTTTTCTTATTTGTTCTTGATGAAAATTTAAAATTGCCTCCATGTCCCATAGACATAATAAATACATAGACGCCCTATTGACCGCTTTGGAACGTTGCTGCGATACGTCAACGCGTCCGCCATTTTGCGGAGGGCAAGACTGCGGTGTAATCAAATGCAAGTAAACAGGTGAGCTGCGGTTTTTCTGTATAAAAAAACAAACAAAAAAAATTACATTTATCAACCGATTTCGCGTGGTTTGTATGTGGTGTACAAAAAAGTTCCATCTGTAGTTATTTAAACTCTCGATAGTTAGACTTATAATATATATATATATTTTTTTAATAAGGAATGGCCAAAGCTCAGGCTTGTCATGTATTTGGCTTTTCATTCTTGGATAAGAATTGTGAACACCCCCATACTGAGATATAATTTAATTTTCACATTAAATTAAATAAATTTTTCTTATTGTGGGAAAAGCATATTCTGTCATTGACCCGATTTTAGCAATAACAAAGATAACTGATGGATCCTTTATGGTAATACATATGGTACAACTACAGTGCAATGCAAAGTAAATATAAGCTAAAGTGAGAGGTAGGCTAATAGTAAATAGTTTAGTCAATAAAATAAACAAACAGTATACAGCAAATAAAATAGTAAGGAAAAGTATAATTATATAATATCATAAGTACTAATATAATAATAATAATAATAATAATATATTGATAATAGCATATAGTTTATGTAGGCTATAATACTATAATAATAGCACTAGAATATGAAATATCAATTACAGAATATAGACAATAAAAAATAATGATACAATGAATAGTAAAATAATTTAACAGCATAACTATAATAGATTGATAATCGCAAGTGGTATATTATTATAATAACAATAATAAATAATGTAAATTTATACATTTTAAAATATTATTACATAGGCTATATAAAATAAAATGACGCAACCCTGTCTCTTTTTGTTAAATTTCAGTTTTCAAAAGGTATAAGAAGCTATACAAGTCAAGAAATAAAGTAAACGATTCAGTCAAACATACAGCAGGCTACACCGTTAAAGTTAAATAACCCTAAATATATAAAGTTATGAAACTTCACTTTGCCCTCAGCCACAACAATCTGCCAAGGAACAAATTATAGATTAATTAAACCAAAGATCGCCCGTTAGATATACACAAGACGAATTATTCTCACTAGCCTGACAGGAGCGAACGTCAGAACGGCACTAGCCGAGGCAAAGCTGTTCTCGGCGGGGTACGTGAGCGCTGAGCGCCCGGTGATCCCTGGATCTCACAACTCCGAAATCGTCAGATAACATTTTTAAAAAGGCGCTATCTTTATAAATAAACCACAGATTTGAGCTTTAAACAACTACATTGTCGACTGGAAAACTCTTAAAACTACATTTCGTGACACAGTAACAGTAGTATTTTTAAATTTCGCGGCCTTTCTCCTCTGAAAATAAAAATAGTAAATGAAATACAACCAGAAACAAATTTTCAGTTTTGCTTGTGAAAGGTAATTCCCTGAGACCTGTTTTCAATTGTGTGGCGATTTGTAAATCCCCAAGCAGCACAAGAAATAGGCATTTTTCTCAATTCTCGTTATGAGAGGTATGGGAAAGTTGCCCTCCGCAGTATGGCGGCGCCGTTGACGTACGATCCAGCGGCCAATAGGGCGTCTATGTATTTATTATGTCTATGCCATGTCCAACATGTGCTCTGATGTCTCTGAACATTTCCATAGAAACCACCTAAACAATATTTCACACAAACTTTTTAAAGGGACATTACAGTGTTGTGGTGGAAATGACACCAATACTGTGCGACAGCTATATTTTGTATAAAAAGTAATATTGATGGTGGTCTCACATTAAATACTATAATGTATTTTAATTATTTTACTAGTGCTTAATTTAAGTATATTAATAGTTACCAGATAAGCCATACTTTTAAACTGTATTTTCATTGTTGAAGTTAAAAAGTCTGGGTGTGCGACAAGGAGAAAACTGTGATTTTGACACCTATAAGGAGGTTGAAAAGTATGAAGAAATCATAATATAAAGGTAGTAAAAAGTTTTTAAGGAGGTTTTATTGTTAGTTTGAAAAAGAAAGAGGATTTTGTCCAAAATTGTATGTATTTTTTAAAATATGACCAAAGTACATAAAAGTGCCCATAGTCTAAGAATCACCCTTGTATGATGACTTGCCAGTGACTTGTGACCCAAGCTACGACTTGACTTGCTTGACATAAAGCAGTGACTTGACTTGACTTGACTTGACTTGCTTTTCACAAAATTGACTTGGACTTGCTTGAGACTTGAAGGTTAAGACCTGAGACTTGCTTGTGACTTGCATATGTGTGACTTACTCCCACCTCTGCTATGAATAGACACTCCCACCATGGTTGTCTTGTAACAAAACTATAGCATGCGTGACACTGCTTTGATGCTCTTCCAAAAACTCAAATAATGTGGACAGACCTGAATGGTCAAGTCATTAACACTGTCTTTTTTTTCTTCTGAAATGTATTGTGTAACCTACTGAAATTTTTCACTTTCAAATAAGAAAATAAAGTGTACTTTTCAGCCAGTCATGTCTCAAACGCACAGCTTCAGAGTTTAAAGCAGCACTAGGTAACTTTTCAACCTTCATAATATATTTCCAAGACTCTTGTGATGGTACATCGACTTACAATAGGTTGAATGACATGTCTGCCATAGCCTGACGGGGTCTGTATCGTTTTTAATCGTACTTTTAAACTTCGGGGTTCGGGTAACACCCGCGCGCACAAAAAGAACTACAAAATTCGACTGCTTTACGGCATAGGCTACCTCACTTCCCCCAACACGTCCTCACATGCTGTTGGACTTGTAAGTATATTGCTTATATTGTATATCACTCGGACAAGCTTTCACTCGTTGGTGTGAGCTAAAAAGCACCTGGCGTTCTTGTTGATGGATTAGTAACTTAGATCTTCGGAGGCTAGCTCGATTGTTCGATGTCCGACGATTTGAAACGCGGTGTGTTTATTACCCAATCGAACTCGTGTAACTGTCTGTCACACGTTTTACCGTCCACAGCATAACTTGATAGACAAAAATAGGACAAGAATGAGCATCAAACAGAAACAATCCGCTTACGGAATGTTCGAGGCGCACATACAATACAGACTGCGACAGTTAAACAGGGCGTGCACAGCTCTTAAAGGGGCCACACCTTATTTCCACTCGTTACAGCTTCTATCCGACTGAACAGGGACCGGTATACAGGGGGGAGGGCATCAGGCCATGAGTGAAGAGACTGCTCTGCGTGAGTGGTATTTATGACAGTAACGTTAAATACAAGTAGTCCACAGCGACTCTAGGGGTCGTTGTTTGTCCAAAACGGAATTCCTACCTAGTGTGGCTTTAACAGAGAACTGAAGATTATATGCATGCAAAACACCACGATGTAGGCTACTGAAAAAAAAATATATATTTCTGCCTGTGCATTAAACATGTATCCTTGAGAATATCACAGTTAGGACTAGGACAGCATTATTTCTTCATTTCTGCATTCAGTGTCTTAAGTGCCACATGATCTTTCACAAAAAGGCCTATGCTGATCTTGTGCTCATTTCTTATTATTATCAATGTTGAACACAGTTGTGCTGCTTAATATTTTTGAGGAAATGGTAATATGTATTTTTTCAGGATTCTTTGATGAATAGAAATAACAGCATTTAAATGAAATAGAAATATGATGTCACAATGTATGTCTTTATTGTCAATTTTGATCATTACAAAGCATCCTAGAAACATTAATCTTCAGAAAAACAAACAAAATCTTGCTGAACGAACACTTTTGAACAAAGGTATATATAACAAAATATGTATATACAGTGCTTGAAGTGGAAAAATAAAAAAAATGTGCTGACGGTACTTACGTGTGTGTGGGGGGGGGGGGTATGATTGAACATACAATCAGTTCTACAATACCTATCAAGTCAAACCCTGAATATTGATAACTAACCAGATTATATTCATTATTAATTTAAAATTTATTTGCATTATGTTCATCTAATGTCACATCCATAATAATATATTATAATTAAAAAATAAATAATTAAAAATCATTTTCTAAAGTCATGTTCTGTTTTCGTTCTATCTTTGTTCTGTCTTCAGGTGCATACCGGCCTACTTCGAGCACTGTGTAGGCCTATATCTCAATACAGGTGAATGTCAGTAAATGGTCGTGTAACTGAAACTCCTCATCCTTCTCACCACCCTGTGTATATACTGATTAGCTCCCTTTTCTTAAGTTCTAAGATGGTCTGGGACTCAATCCCTCCACAGTGTTGACCAGTGCGTCTGAAATTCTTGGGCATGTTTTCGAAATAGTGGTGCCAAGCGCCTTTACTGTTTGCGCCAAAGCCAAACACACTGACCTAAGCACAGAAAAACACATCAGCAGAAGTACCTGACATTAGTGTACAGCACACAAACCGCAGACAGTAAGCCACACAAGCTCTGTGAATGCTAAAAGCTTTACCTCATCACAGATGTGCAGGGCAAACATCAGCACAAGGAAACCCGTGGATGGATAAGATCTTTTAGACGTAATGTGCAGCCAGGTACTGTGCACATAATGCATGAAAGCAGGGTGTATAACCATCACCTGAAAGCATGAGAGGACCGTTATGTAACCCAGGTTATCAACAGCATTAACACGTGATTAAATGAGTTGAACATTTATTATATTAAGGATTTAGTATTTATTATATTAAATGAACATTTCTTTTCACTTATACATTTTCACTTATAGTGGTACACTTATTTTCATGAGTATCAAAATAGCCAAATTAAAATAATTTTAATAAGCGCATTTTTTCAGTTTCCGGATTTCGCACGCGGTTGGAGATTGCGCTCTCTCTAATCGGCAGCGCAGACGAGAGCAGACGTGATTTGGATCTCTCCAGAGAGAATTGAGTATTTGTTTGATATAATTAGAAAAAAAATGATTAAGATTGAAGTCAAATGTATCCGGAGATGATGTGGCAGGAGGAGAAGTGAAGTTTGATGTGAAAGACTAAGAAGAAGTGATTGTCGTGTCGAGTTATAATGTGTGACGTTGCGGAGAAGCAGCTTTGCGCGTTCACATATCAAAGAGTTGTTTGAGGAAACTCAATAACGATCAAAAAGATCTATAATTAGAATTTATTTTTACGAGAGAGAGTTGAGCAAAGGAATGAGTTGTAAAAGAGTTCTTAAGACCTAAAAGGATTATATGTTCAAGTTCATCGGGTCTTGGTCAGGTTTTTTTGTTGTTTCTTTCTTTTTTTTTTCTTTTTTTTTTTTCCTGAACTTATTTCTTCACCATCCTGTCGGAGTGCTTACTGTGAATCATTGTGTCGATGCTGCATTGAAAGCGATGCCTTCTGGATTGGAGTTCCTGGATTCCTGGATTTCGGTCTGACTTTTGTGTTCGCGGAGGGAGTCGGGACTGGCGAGCTGCACGGACCTAACAGCAAGTCGTGATTTTGTGAAAATGAGTATCGTTGCCGATTTGGATGGTAGGAAATTGAACTAACAGCACTTAGTCTTTTCACTGTTCATTCGCAAGGATTTCAGTCAAGAGGAGAGACTGAGTAACCCGTTTAACGTTTTCAGCCATATTCACAAGGTCGTGAATATAACTTGAGAGACTGCCAAACTTGTTTTGAAAACAGAGGTTAAATACCTGTGAAGGGAATTTAATGTGAATTTTTGGGTTATTTTTTTTTTTTTTTCTCTTTTTGTATTAACTGTGTTGCTTGATCGAATGTGATTGCTTTTATTTATTTTATTTTACTTTTCTATATTTTGTTTTGAAAATTAGAAGCAAGGTATCAAACGAGGAATTTAACTCTAATTGATTACATTCTAACTTAAGATTTTCAGCCATAAGGTGAATTCAGCATTATTGGTGGTGACTAAATTTGAATTTATTTATTTTTTTTTATTTTTTTCTTCATAGAAACAATCAAATTCGAGTGAAACCTAAAAGGGAACAAACAAAAGGTTAATGTATTAATTTACATAAACAGTGTTTAAAAGACATGTGATTATACTTACCTTTTGAGTCATTTAGGGTATAGGGTAAAAAGAGGTGCTATTAGAATTTATTTTTTTGTTTTTTTGTTTGAAGAAGTGCAAATTGTATATTTTTTTTCTTTCCTGTATTTTCTTATTTTTTATATATTTTTTTCTCTTATACATTCCAGTTATTGAGTTATTGTTTTTTTCAACACAAACATAATACAATCAGTTAAATATTCTACCTTGTGTGAGTGACTCATTATTGTTGTGACATCCTTATTCTCTGCAGGCGAATTTAGTCTTCTGATCTGACTGGTCTATACTCAGACATTGTGTCTGTACCAAATTGAGTGAAGGGTTACAGTTAGCAAAGAACAAAAAGGAACTTTGATGTTGTAGCCTACTTCAGAATCTACAATGGGGTCTAAAAGTCTGACAAGATCTGGGACTCAAAACCAGATAATGAACAATTCATTTTAGGATTTAAACCGATTTTAAACAAAGAAGTTACAATAGCTATGTTTTCGTCCAAAGTTGCAAATTAACTTTAACTGACCGTTCGCAAAGACCTTTAGTAACTGTTATGTCCGACAAGCCACGCGCTCTTACGCCACAACATGTTCTCACGCAGTGAAAAATACATTGCGGAGGAGAGAGGACACTGACAACGCGCTGACAGACAGGACTGGACAGAGCAGGTTACTTTTGATATGAAACAAAGTCTCACCTTTCAAATTTGGTCATTATTTAAAGAAATTTAAACAATAAATACCGTCTTGTGGCTCTTTAATGTGTCTGACAGATCGCTGTAGAGCCTCATTTAAAGCTGCTCATGAACCGATCATCTCTTCCTTCTAGTTAATTTATAGCATCAAATAAACATGAATGAACATAAGAAGGAATGTTGTTTTAACCAAGGAAAGACGTCAGTACACCGTTTTTCAAGTTCAAATCCTCCAATGTTAATCTACTAACTCTCCTGACTGCTTTGTTGGACAAAAATGCCGGATTCGGTGGATTATGATTGGTCAAATCGCCTGTCAATCAAACTCCCTGCAAAGGGTGCACCTCATTCCATTTCCATTCCATTACATGCAAAAAAAAGTCTCAGGTAGCTTTTTGCATAAAACATTTGCGAATAAAACAGCGTATCCAAACTGTCCCTGGCGCAAAATATCTAGGTTAATAAAAATGGAAGTTGCGGCAATGTGGCTTTTTTCCCCTACATCATAAATGAGTTGTGTCTCAGAGTACGCAGTCGAAACGCAATAAACACTCTTGTTATCTTGCGTTCGAACGCCTGGTGTTTGGGAATCCAATCATGTGAGAGGCTTCTGGGAGGGAATTAAACCAAAGACAAACTTTGGCTCAGGCATTTCAGACTGACCAAACCAACATTTTAGATACTATGCAATGAATTTGGTCCACTTATGCCATCACATCCTCTGGTGAGGCAAAGTCACGTGAGCTTTTTGTTGCAAATCGAGGTATTTATTTGTTCCCATCATAGTTTGTCTTCTTACAGGATAAAAATGTGTCTGATTCAATTGAGCGCATACATTTTTTATGCGCATTTGTAGAATTTATGCGTATTTTGGCTTTTCCATCCAGCATTCTTTCATGCGATATCACAAAATGTGCATAAAAATAGCAGTGTTGAAATAGGGTTGGAGTGAAACTTTGCAGGAGAGTGGCTATAGGATTGAAGAACTATGGTGACACTAAAGGGTTTCCATGGCATACATTGTGCACTTATCTCAAGCCTAAAGTAGTCTGTGTGTCATAACATTAATCTCCACAGTCTCTCAGGTGGAGTTTGTAGAGACAAAGCATACAACTATAATGACCAATTTTATCAATTCAAAATTCTGTATATGAACTCTTTTCTGTTGAAAGGTTTATCGTTTGCGTTGGTTTATTATTAACATAAAATTTAGATACTGTGTGATCTTACTTTGTCCTTGTTGGCTTGCAGCTTGTCTATAACCTTAAATCGTGTTCTGTTGAGTAATACAGAAACAGAAAAAAGGGTCAAAACAATCCAAGAAATAATTGATGACAAAATAAAAGTACATATGTCCAGTGTTAATTAATGGGGTAACTCATTACAAGTAACTTGAGTTACGTAATCAGATTACTTTTTCAAGTAACTAAAATAACACATTACTTTTAAAATTAACAAAATATCAGAGTTAATCTTTCAAATAAGTAACACAAGTGCCCTTGTGCTCATGTTGAGACAAATAATCGAGGTGCAGTGTGTGTGTGTGTGTGTGTGTGTGTGTGTGTGTGTGTGTGTGTGTGTGTGTGTGTGTGTGTGTGTGTAAACATGATGGTTATTGTAGTTCTAGACTGAATATGAGTGCATTTATTCATCTCACTTGGACAAAAAAATTCCAAATTCCTCAAAATGAATAAAAAAAAAATGCAGAATCAGAATACTATGCAAACCTCTTATAACTAAATATGTTAAATAAAACATACATTTTTATGCATTTAATCTCTTTTATTGACCAATGTACTTGCTTCTGACCTTCAATAATTCAGTTAAAACATAAGCAAAAATGACTATATATATATATTTTTTTTTATATGTGTCGATAATACTCGCGCTGACTTTGTCTATGTATCATCACTGTGGTCCAGTGGTAGATTATTAGACTCTCGTGCGAGGGATCCGAGTTCGAATCCCGGGTCTGCCGGCAGAAAATATTTTGCCGCCGAATGCAAATCACTCTGTTTGTTCCCCGAGAGGCAACTGCAGACGTGTTTGTTTTGCAGCCCACGAGCGAAGTCCCGGCCACGGCCGATGATGCTATATGTGTACAGAAGATGCCCACTGCTTGTGCCCATCCCTACACATTAGCACAGCGCTTCACATAGGGCCCGCGCTCATATATTCGACTCGGGTCGATCACGCACACAACATAGTGAACGTGCCCACTGCCTAGTGCCCACAAACACTATGTTCTGCATGCCTTGTGGTTTCTGTAAAGACGAATCCTGTGCATTCACACTGCTCAGGCAGACAGTGCACTCATTGCAGTAATTGTGCCCGCTCTCCCGCGCCCACACTTACTAACGGTCATTATATGTCCTACGGGACTCGCCCAGCCCTCCCTTGCTCGGTTAACACCACAGCGGGGTCGAGCGCAGGCATTCTGCCCGGCCACGGCCGATGGTGCTATAAATGTAGTGTCGATGCCCACTCCTCAGTGCCCATCACTACACATAAGCACAGCCCTACACTCAGGGCTCGCGCACATAAAATCGACTCAGGTCGATTGTGCTTCCAACATAGTGAGAGTGCCCGCTTCCCAGTGCCCACGAACACTATGTCTAACAGATCACAGGCTCTCTGTAAAAACGAGACCTGTGAGCGCGCGCTCTGCTCAGGCAGACACCGCGCCCAAAGCAGTAAATGTGCCCGCTCCCAGCCCACATGAGTCCTATGAGACTTTCTCAGTCCTCCCTCACTCAGCTAAGCACTGTAGTAAGGTCGAGGACGAGCGTTCCGCCCGCTGTATTAAGCGCGCGCCCCGCCTCAAATGCCACAGGCATAACGCCTATGTTTTTATCCCCCGAAGCGCCTCTGTCGCACGGCGAACAGAGCGCGCTCCGTATCCAGCCCCTAGCCAGCCATGCAGAAGCATGGGCAGCGCTTCCAGGGGTTTCGGACTGGGTGCTAGGCATTATAAAGAGAGGCTTCTCGCTACAGTTTTGTCGACGCCCTCCCCGCTTCATAGCGCGTGTCGAAACTACGGTTTCGTTGGAAGTAGCACACCTACTTCGAGCCGAAATATCAAAACTGATAAGCAAAGGGGCGATAGAGCGCGTTCCCCCAGCTCTAAGCGAAGGGGGGCTATACAGCAGATACTTTCTAGTCCCCAAAAAAGACGGCGGTATCAGACCCATACTGGATCTAAGACGGCTGAACAGAGTATTAGTGAAACGCAGTTTCAAAATGCTCACAACCAGCAAAATTCTCGCGCATGTTCGCCGAGAAGACTGGTTCATGTCGATAAATCTGAAGGACGCGTATTTTCAAATACAGATAGCGTCACATCACAGGCGATACTTGAGATTCGCCTTCAAGGGTCAGACATACCAGTATACAGTCCTGCCATTCGGCTTGTCCCTGGCACCTCGTACATTTACGAAATGCATGGACGCAGCGCTCGCTCCTCTCAGACTCAGAGGCATGTGAGTGCTGAACTATTTGGACGACTGGTTGATCCTAGCTCAATCACGATCACAGCTCGTGGAGCGCAGAACCATTTTACTCGATCACCTCGAGAATCTTGGTATCACAGGAGTTCATTGAACCCCAGTCAAATGATTTTGTTTCTGGGCGTCGTTCTGGACTCACAGTCTATGACAGCGCGGCTGTCACCACAGCGCGTGTTGCTCATTCAGCGTGCGGCGAGATCTTTCCGCCGCGGCGCTTTCACCCCGCTCAGGAAGTTTCAAAGGATGCTGGGTCTCATGGCCTCAGCATCGTCAGTTCTCCGGCTGGGCTTGCATGTGCCCGCTGCAGTTCTGGTTAAAAGCGCGGGTACCGCGCAGAGCGTGGGCGACCGGTCGATTACGCCTCAAGGTCGATCAGAGCTGTGTTTCAGCCCTGGCGCCTTGGATGGCGGACGACTGGTACCGATCAGGTGTAAGCCTGGGGACTTCCTCGAGAGTGAGGATGGTGTCGACAGACGCATCCACCTCGGGATGGGGAGCGCTGCTCGAGGGCAGACCATTCTTCGGCCTGTGGTCGGAACGAGAAAAGCTCCAACACATAAACTGCCTAGAAATGCTGGCAGTGCACAACGCGATGACGCGTTTTTGTCCCCACATCAAGGACGAACACGTCATAGTCCGTTCGGACAGCATGGCTGTGGTGTCCTACATAAATCGCCAGGGCGGTCTGAAATCCATATCCCTGTACAGGCTGGCGAAACGCCTCCTATTATGGGCTCAGCACAACTTGCGCTCGCTGAGAGCAGTGCATGTACCTGGGCTTCAGAATGTGGGCCCAGACAGACTGTCCGGGAACAATGTTCCCCCGGGCGAATGGTCTCTACACCCACAAACAGTCCGGCTGTTGTGGGAGAGATTCGGCAGAGCGGAGGTGGACCTTTTCGCGTCCCACGAAAACGCGCACTGCCCCGCGTTCTTTTCAAAGACCGACAGCGCGCTGTCCCGAAGGTGGCCGCGCTGCCCGTTATACGCTTTTCCCCCCGTCTCCCTCCTGCCACAGGTGTTGGAACGGGTCAGGAAAACAAAATGCCCAGTGCTGCTTGTAGCTCTGTTCTGGGAGAACCAGACATGGTTCCCAGTTCTGATGCAGTTGGCAGATATCGCTCCATGGCCACTGCCGTTGAGGAGAGATCTCCTCTCGCAGGCCGGGGGCTCGATTTGGCTCCCACACCCGGAACTGTGGTCCTTCATGTGTGGGCGCTCAACGGATACCCGTTGGTCTCGCAGAGGGAGTCGTGAATACCATCACTCAGGCTAGAGCGCCGTCGACTCGGCGGCTTTATGCTTCGAAGTGGTCGGTTTTCTCCGGCTGGTGTACAGCTCGGAGCCTTTCACCCCTCGAATGTGAGGTAACGGAGGTTCTCTCCTTCCTACAAGAGCTGTTGGATAAGGGCAGATCCCCTTCCACGCTCAAAGTGTATGTGGCGGCTATTTCAGCGTTCTCTGGTTCAACGCTGGGTCAGTCGCTGGGAAGGAATGATTTAGTCATCCGCTTCCTCAGGGGAGCTAGGAGACTGAATCCACCCAGACCTCCTTCAGTCCCTATGTGGGACCTTTCTACGGTCCTGGCGGCCATGAAAAGTGCCCCTTTTGAGCCTATTCAGTCTATCAGCCTCAAACACTTATCTTTTAAAACAGTGTTTCTGATGGCTCTCGCTTCAGTGAAGCGCATAGGCGACCTGCACGCGCTCTCTGTGAGCCCGACGTGCTTGGAGTTTGGTCCTAACGACTCTAAGGTCATACTCAAACCTAAGCACGGTTATGTGCCGAAATCCCTCAACACGCCTTTTCGGGCTCAGGTTATTTCCCTGGCTGCCCTGCCGGCGTCGAGTGAGGAGGGGGACTCGAGTTTTCTTTGCCCAGTTAGGGCTTTAAGAACTTATATATCCCGCTCTGCTGCCTTCAGACAGACAGAGCAGCTCTTTGTCTCGTTCAGCGGACGTTCCAAAGGAATGGCTGTTTCGAAACAGAGTCTATCCAGATGGATAGTTGACGCTATAGCGCTGGCTTATACTGCCAAAGGCATTCAATGCCCGTTGGGAGTTAGAGCGCACTCCATGAGAGGCGTTGCTTCCTAGTGGGCTTGGTCTAGCGGGATTCCCTTACAAGATATATGTATGGCGGCAGGCTGGGCCTCTCCGTCTACATTTATTAGGTTTTATAACCTAGAGGTTCCCGCCTTGCAGGCTAAGCTTTTGTCTGTGTAATCTACTTACAGGCGCTATGCGCTACCGACTATACTGGGCAGAACTATGTAAGACCCACGTTTTCCCGCATTAGTGCAGGCTCCCTGCCCTGGCTATGTGATGTCGTATTCGTGTCTGTGGACATGTCTATATAAGGACGGAGGAAACCCCTTCCGTCTTTAGACTCTCCCCGTGAGGTAATGTAAGCCCACGGACGCTACAGTTTAGGGAATTGAGGCTTCCTCCCTTATTCCCTGACTCTGTGTGAGTCTATCCGGTGATTATGCACTGTATGCCTGAAATAGCTTCCGGTGATCGGTGTTTTTATCCCGGCACGCACGGCGTTTTGCAAGGGGTTCCCATAGCGTTTTTAGCAAAACGCAGTACGAGAGAACTCTCGTAAGAGAACGTACTCGGTTACTAACGTAACCTCGGTTCTCTCTAGAAGAGGGAACGAGTACTGCGTTCCCTGCCGTGCGTTTGGTTTGCTCTGGTTCGCTTCGGCGATCAAAATTGAGTGAATCAGCCTTTTCGAGCTCCTTTTATAGGGATAAGCCACGCCCGTTTCGGCGGGAAGTGGCGAGGAGGGCGCGAAGCGCCCTCATTGGCCTGATGTTGCATCAGCCTGCGCTCGATAGGCTTATGCAGTTGCCGCAGAGCAGCCAATGAGCAGACAAGCCGTCTTGCTTCAGCTATCTGCTGCTGCCGCAACGCGTTTTACATATATGAAAATTAAGGATAATTTTTTGCTTCAGTGTTTTCGTGAAAAGAGACTTTTCCCATAGCGTTTTTAGCAAAACGCAGTACTCGTTCCCTCTTCTAGAGAGAACCGAGGTTACGTTAGTAACCGAGTACGTTTTCTCCTTTTCTTCTGTTATCCAGAACAGCAGCAGCTAAAAGGTTTGTTTGTTTACATTCCTCTGTACATGCGTGCATTTGCATTTCCTTAAGCATGAGGCTTATTATTTCACTTTTAGGGCCCTATCTTGCACCCAGCGCAATTGACTTTGTACACCGACGCATGTATCATTCCTATTTTGCACCCGCGCAAAGCGCGCTTTTCCCTCCACAGAAGCACGTCGCTAAACTAGGGAATGAACAAAGGGCGTGTTCCGGCGCAAACGTTCCTTCATGCTATTTTGCAGGTTTAGAAAACAATTGCGCCACTAACCAGGAAAAAATAGTTTAAAGTCAGTGGTGCGTTGCGCATGTTATTCATATGCTATTTTAAGGGCGCATGCTTGGCCATAATCAATGTAGCGTGTGCACAACGCGCATACACTTTGATTCTCTCATCTACCCAGAAGCAGCAGTTTTCATTTTTGCAAATCATACATTATTACGATAGATAGATAGATAGATAGATAGATAGATAGATAGATAGATAGATAGATAGATAGATAGATAGATAGATAGATAGATAGATAGATAGATAGATAGATAGATAGATAGATAGATAGACAATTTATTATAAAAGCATACATCTAGCTTACACATTTACCCAAATTATCAAATTATCATACGCCTTTTTAACCTAAGTTTATTTGGGTGGGTTTCTCCTTCCCCAACATCCCTGACGAGAGCGTTGCTGTGAACCGCTCCTGGCGCGCGCCTGGCAAATCCGCCGTTACAATAGGAATCCGCTTTAGAAAAAGCGTGTCTGCTCTTAAAGGGAATGTGAGATGACGCTCTGATTGGTTTATTTCACGTTACGCCCAAACCACACCTATGAGTAATGAAGCTACTTCAGACCAACCCATTTTAGATTTGCGCCTGGCGCAAGAGTCATTTATACCGCCGGGAAAATAGCAACAGCGCTAAGACCCGCCCACAAAGTTACTTGCGCTTTGCGCTTTGACACTTGCATTTCAGATCGTTAAAATAGGGCCCTATGTGTGAAAGGGCCTTTATATTTGCCCAAAAATTTATTTGCTAAAAAAACAAGCACACCCCATGTGAAAAAAGTATCGCAAAAGTAACGTAACGCATTACTTTTCTAAAAAAGTAACTAACGCAATTTTGCTTATAGAAAATGAAGTTTTAGGATATTTTGTGTGTGTGTGTGTGTGTGTGTGTGTGTGTGTTCTCAAAAAATTGCATTACCGTAGTACAAAAAATGTATTGCTATAACATTTAAATTGTACATTATTTACACATTAGGGTATAGACCAATTTGTTGTACTGCATTTATGCTGATGATAATATATACTTCTGGGTACAAGCAGCGGTGGGTGGTCCTGGACCCAACATCTTTCTCATAACCTTCAACTGGTCCCTTATTCATTCTGAGGGAGACATACACATAATATTAAAGTAATATTAAAATCATAATCAAAGTGGACCTATGTCCATTTTAAAATTCTTGATTCAGTTTTTCAGCTCACAAGCACGACATGCAGCGCTACTCATGCTGAGAGAGAGATAAGACAGTAGATCTGCACGATTCATCTTTAAAAGACTGTGATTCAAACACCCACACAATCTTCTTCCATTTCGTCTGTCTATGAAACCTTTTGAGAAAATCATATCGCAAGATTCAAATCTGTGTTGGCACTGCCGCTGACCCAGAGAGAGTTGTCATGAAACAGCAGTCATTTCCTCATAGTATCATCATTTCTGTGATACAATAGTTCAAATTATCATAGAAGTACTGGGATAAAAGTTTGAATGTGTCTACGATAGATAGCAATAGAGTAAATCAACTTTTGATAAAAACTTGGTGCTTAAAATAACGCAGTTATCGATTACATTGTTTCGCCACAAGCGACAAGTGACTGTTAAAAAATTAAGTTGTTATTGAATCATTTATTAAAGAGAATGTAGTACTGTATGATGCTTCTAAAATAAGTCAGAAAAATGTGATGAATTGTTTTTGTAAATATGAATCATACCTATATTATGTACAGTCTGTAAGTGTATAATCTGAGTTTACCTCATTACAAAATCATGACTGTCTATAAGAGGACCATAGAATGATCCTACAAGGTTCCCAGAGTTCCCCACCACAGCACAGGTTCGGCAGCGAGATGGACCAGCGTCTCTGTAGTGTTCCTCTCCAGGAATGACAGAGAACAGCTGCTGAATCACTTGAGAATAACTAGCTTTGCTCTTAGTAGACTGTAGAGACTGTGGGTGGATTAAAAACAAATCTAATGTCACAGTGACGAAGGCAAGTGCACTTCTACGATCAGCATGAAATTATAATCAAATAAAAAATCAATATAGAGAAGATTACATTTGAAAATCACTAAGAACAGTTTATATAAACTAGCACTAATGATTAGTTAAAAGACATTAAAACTTTACAAAATATTTATATAAAAAAATGCCTGTTTTTGAACTTTCTGTTAATCAAAGAATCCTAAATAAAATTGATCAAGTTTCCACAAAAATATTAACCAACACAACTATTTTCATAATAATAAGAAATGTTTCTTGAGCATCAAATCAGCATATTAGAATGATTTCTGAAGGATCATGTGACACTGAAGACTGAAGTAATGATTTAACATTTAAATATATTAAAATAGAAAACAGTTATTTTAAATGTTAATATTATTTCACAATGTTAATGTTTTACTGTATTTTTGATTAAATCAACAAACATTAAAAAAATTACAGACCCCAAACACACATTATATCATTAGAAAACCCATTCTCCATTGTTCTAATTCTACAGTCAATTTTTAAAGAATTCACTCCCATTCAAGTCATCATTGTGAATATGAACAGAACTGTCCACACCTCAGAAAGTTATATTAAAACTTGAGAAAAAGGACAGCATTGCAATTCAACGAATTTCAAAGCAGTCACACAACAGTATAATTTCTTTAGACCAACACAACAAACTGAGTCAGAACTGGTATTTCATGTTATTGATAAGATCCACTATGAAAGTGTAGGAGTGCTATAAGGTCAAATATGTTTTTTTTGTTTTTTGATTTTTTTTTAAGATTATATCATGCGAGGCCAAGAGCCATGGGAATGGAACGAGGCCGGTCCACACCTCAGAAAGTTAGATTAAAACTTCAGAAAAAAGATAGCATTGCAATTCAAAGAATTTCAAAGCAGTCACACAACAGTATCATTTCTTTAGACCAACACAACAACAAACTGAGTCAGAACTGGTATTTCATGTTATTGATTAGATCCACTATGAAAGTGTAGGAGTGCTATAAGGTCAAATATGTTTTTGTTTTTGTTTTGTTTTTTGTTTTTTTTTAAGATTATAGCATGCGAGGCCAAGAGCCATGGGAGCGGAACGAGGCCGGTCCACACCTCAGAAAGTTAGATTAAAACTTCAGAAAAAGGATAGAATTGCAATTCAAATAATTTCAAAGCAGTCACACAACAGTATAATTTCTTTAGACCTACACAAAAACAAACTGAGTCAGAACTGGTATTTCATGTTGTTGATTAGATCCACTATGAAGGTGTTGGAGTGCTATAAGCATAGGCGTAATTTGCGGGTGGGACGGGTGGGACATGTCCCCACCACTATTCTCTAAGGTCGATATTGTCCCCACCACTTTTGAAACATCTCGCGGCACGAATGTACCAATACAAATAAACAAAACATCTCCAGTTAACTAGCAGAGCATTCATTTCGTTCGTTTTTTTTTTAAATAAGAGGCGATCTAGCGCTGAAATGTGTCGTTTTTTAAATCAACTGATCAAAGCCGCTGCTCGTTGCCGCTGCGATCAGTGGCGCGGATACTATGTTTGTTTCTGGCTCGCGCACAGTCTTCACTCGGACGCGCGCTTCAATCCGTTGTGGAGAGACTCTCTATCGTTCCGGTGAAATTCGAAAACAAAAAGCACACAAAGTGTCCCTGCCTGATATACAACCACTGAAAAACATAATCGGTTTTGATGAAGAAAAAAAAATAAACTATACGAGTGCGGATTAGAACCCTGAACCTTTGACATGTTAGGCAAAAGTTCTATCCCTGGACCACTTAAATACACATTTACAATAGTCGGATCAACATATAATAGGCCTCATTGAACGACCATTTAAACCTAGTCAATGTACTATTTAAATCGATTGCTGGACATCGTAATGTTATTGTACATATGTTTTATGATTAAGTATTTTGTTACTACACCCCCCCCCCCCCCCCCCCCGTCCCACCCACTTTTTAAAACAAAGTTACGCCACTGGCTTTAAGGTCAAATATGTTTTTTGTTTGTTTTTGTTTTGTTTTTTTAAAGATTATAGCAGGCGAGGCCAAGAGCCATGGGAGCGGAACGAGGGCGGTGGAGCGAATGCAAGTACACAAGTCAACAAAATAGGGTAAGATGATCCACCCCCTGTCTCTTGGCAACCAATATTACACTTTTATTGTCATGTGACCATATATTTCGGAACCAAAATTAAAAGCACAGGGGAAGGCACGCTTGCTACAATAGTCTGTGTTATGGGTGTTACACGGTGTTCATCGCAACACCGTTTCATCATTTTCATTTTTTTTTTTTTTCATTTAAAGATTTAACGCAATTAATGCAGTATCCATTTTTTTCTGTCACCCATTGACTAGCGTTGTATGATCACACTCTTATTAAAGGTAGGGTAGGTAGGATTTTTGTAAAAAACTTTTTTTCAAATTTGTTTAAACTGTCTTTATATACCTATACATAATTAAAATGTTAGTGCTCTGAAAAAGAGAGTATAAAAATCGAGTGACTGTAGACCTTTTAATCTACAATAAACACAGCTCATTATTTCCATTCGGGACGAAACAATTGATTGGTTTGGGCGACTATCACTCACTCGCAACCATGGCTACCACCACTGTTGCTACAAGATCTGCCCATATGCGCGCGCACCCATTTGATTTGAGGAGTGCAAGAGAGGCGCGGAACCTACGAAGAGTAAAATTATGGCAGAGAAAGAACATTCAAAATTCAAAGCACCTGCATATGCAGTCAGCGAAGGCAAACAAGGCAAAAACTACTTCCTCGGACCCTGGTTGCCCGCACTCTTGAACGACCTCCTCTGCTTCGCCCTCGACCCTGGACCTGTCCTTGAACCGACGATGTGGTACTTGTCACCGGAGTGTAACGTTAGTCCTCATCAGAGTCAACAATGTTTTCATCATGGAAACTCTTACATGCAAAACACCGTATATGTTATGAATCTTACACGAAATTCACCTTCATCACAGTTTAACTGATGGTAATGGAAAAACGTGTATCAATGCAACTTGTTTTTAGCTATGCCTTATAAATATAGCTCGTTACCTATAGCCTAAATATAGCTTGTTACCGAATCAAACAAAATATATTTTAAACTTTACCAGTATCGATATGCTAGCTTGATAGTAAGTACTAAAAGCCATCTTATTTGTTTATATCCATAGTGATAAAGTTAGGTATTTTATTACATGTGATTCTGACATGATGTCACTGCATGCGCTGCGCTCCTTCCTCTCCACTCGTCTCAGGTGAATAAATGCTTCTTCCAGCTGAGCCTGAGCGTTTGGCGTCGCGCGTTCATGTGTTTTGGGGGCGTGGCTTTGGAAGGAGCCCAGAAGGGAGGGGGTGGAGTGAATGGAAATAATGAGCTGTGTTTACAACAGTCGTGAGAGGTCTACAGACTCTCGATTTTTATACTCTCTTTTTCAGAGTACTTACATTTTAATTATGTATTGGTATATAAAGACAGTTTAAACAAATTTGGAATGTTTTTTTTTTAGAAAAATCCTACCTACCCTGCCTTTAATGCAAATGCTTTTAAACTATTCAAGCGGGACAAGACAAAAGAGGCCACGCAATGTTTAAGTCCTGCCTTATGTGATGCACAAACACACACACGACCCACAGAAAGACGCGCGTCAGTATCGAGTTCTCTTTCAGGCTTGAACGAACCATAACACACTAATTATGCCAAAATGTCTGTTTTGTCGAATGTCCTCATAAGAGCAGTCTTACATGGGTAAAATAAAGTCTTAAATAAACGTTAAGATTTGTGAGAAAATGGGACGCGTGTCAGATCCGCGTTTGCAGAAGCGGCTGGTCTTGACATGTCACAAAGTTAACCCAGCAAACATTGGTCCGACAGCATCGTGTCCCTGGCCAAAAATAGTCGCGGTAGGACGGCATAAATCGGTAAAAATATGTAACACAGAACATTTACTGAAAATGCATTCAGATACATTTGTACATGTCTACGTGTAGTTCAATATATAGTGTATCGGGTGAGAGGACGTCACCTGGCGACGTCTTTTACACGTGCATTTATAGTCTATCATGACCCTCTATGAAATCCTTGTGAAATATGCAAAAGCTGTGCTTAATCCTTGCATGGTTAAAGGAGAACTCCGGTGAATTTTAACATTGAGCTAATTTTTTTGTCAATACAGAGAACAACAACAAAAATCGGTGTTGCCTACACCGTGTTATCCTCTTTTTAAAATTTGCACCCTGTTGACTTAAATGGGGCAAGTTTTAAACCTGCTTTTAGCCTCTTAAAATCCTTGATGTGTCATTACAAGTGCACAGCCATGTGAGTGATTCCTTCAGAGTGAACACGGGTGAATCTGACTGCAGTAGATGTGAAAGATATGAATAAAAGTGATGTTAGTTCAGCCAGCGCACATACCTGTATTTACTTCCTGTTTTCCGTCGAAGTCCACAGTAGTCGATTGTCGAGTTCACGCGCATACATTAGTTACCTATGATCACACGCGTGAACTCGACAATCGGGATGTAAATACAGGTATGTGCGCTGGCTGAACTAACATCACTTTTATTCATATCTTTTACATCTACTGCAGTCAGATTCACCCGTGTTCACTCTGAAGGAATCACTCATTTACAAAAAAATGAGCTCAATGTTATAATTGACCGGAGTTTTCCTTTAATACTGCAATAATTAATTTAATTGCCCAAGTAGTTTTAAAGAGGTTGTGAAGACGTCCACTGACGTCCTTTACATGTCGCCAAGGCTGTGAATGACGTCTTTTACACATCTAGTCAAGCAAGACAGAAAAAAAAAACAGGAATTATCTTTATGACATACACGATTTGTATACAAAGTAAATATATTTAATTTATCTTGTTTAAATAAATTATAATCACAAAGTGCATAGTGTGGTTAAGTGATTGCAAAGCCACTGCATTTTAGTCATTATTTCAACCTGTTGTACCTGATGTATTCGTTGTTATTTTTTTATGGAATGTATGCATATACATGTAAAACAGAAATATATCCAGTCACCATTTATGTCTGAGTTGGATGTAATTGCCAAAACTGCTGCCAAGATGTGGTAACAAAAGATCTCGCGATCATACAAAATCCTGCGATAGGATAGATTATCTCGCGAGATGTTAACGCGTTCTCCCCATAGACTCCGGAACATTGAACAACCACGAGGAGAGGAGGAATTGAGGAGGGAGTTGTATTGATATTATTAAAAATCTACTGTTGGGTAAGTACATTTTGTATTATTAGATTAACGTGCTTGATTTTTACTTGTTTGACATGAATGAACCGAAAGAAATGATGCCCACATTGTCAACTGAAATTTACTGAGTTTGGCTAAAATTAGCTAGTAGGCTAAAAGTTACTTTGAACTTATACAACGCAGAGCCATAGAGAGAAAGAGTTGCGACACTCCCATAGACCTCCGTTGTAAAAAATGGCGGCGCTTTTAAACGCCTACTTCCGGGATTTGAAGATCGGATTAGTTCCAAACACTGTCATTTGGCTGTTGGACCCCATTCACATACATTGCTGCGCGTCGAGTTGTTCCAGAGGAATTGTCAACTGTATCAGAGGCCCTTTGCAATGCTTATACTGGTCTTCATTTGTATATGCACAGCGTAATTATTTATATTTTATCTTGGTTGTTTCAACCAATTTTCTAGCATTGCCTGCTTGCTAGTTAGCTAGAGCGACTTCGCCAGCTGTGAAGGTAGCATCTAATTAGTTCGGTAATGAATCGCTACCACCTTTATAGCAACTTTTATTTAACTGAATTTTTGGGATATACTAACTTTTCATTATGTGACGTGTTGGCTGAGTTTGAGTGGTGAATGCTGCACGTCGAGTTGTTCCAGAGGTAACGTAAGTTTCTGAAATATCGACCTCTTTTGAATTGTCAACTGTCTATATTGTATCAGAGGCCCTTTGCAATGCTAATACTGGTCTTCATTTGTACATGCACAGCGTAATTATTTATATTTTATGTTGGTTGTTTCAACCAATTTTCAAGCACTGCCTGCTAGCTAGTTAGCTAGCGCGACTTCGTCAGCTGTGACAGTAAGAGTTCGGTAATGAATCGCTACCACCTTTATAGTAACTTTTATTTAATTTAATTTTTTGGGACATACTAACTTTTCATTATGTGATGTGTTGGCTGTACTTAATTTGTATCAGAGCCCATCTCAGATACTCATTAACTGTGAGGAAACTTTGTATTGTAATATCCAAACTAGTTTAATGATTGTTCTTCAAAAGTATTATGCAAGGCATTATTCATAGTCTTAAAACAAATAGTAGACTACTTGACAGGCTACTCTACAGCAGTGAATCAATGATGAGCCTAAAACATAGTCATGCATCCAAAATGGTAAGAAGATTTTTTTGAAAAAGAATTTTTAACAAAATAAACACTTTTTTTTCAGCCTCATGTCAACCAAGGCTGACGATGGTGACAGCGGCTGCTGTTGGTGGTTAAGTATATCGCTACCTACTATGTCCTCTGTTGAGTCTGCTTTTAACTGTATTCTCTCCCCTTATTGACCACTGTCCCTATTCTTTCTGCTTTATAGGGCCCAGGAAACAGATGAGAAAAAGGATGTCCCTTTCACAAAGGAACCCTTGTTTTTTTAGTTTTTTTGTTTTTTTTTTCAAAATGGTTAGCCTCTGGGATGCCCTAGAATTCTGTAAATAGTAAATAAGAGTTATTTTTTGTAAATAATTGTACAACTTAAAATATTTGATAAATAAATATCTTTCTCCTGACATAACTGAAATATTTTTATTTTATTTCATGTATTATTTTGTTGTTGTGTAACACCCTCTCTTCTCTCCTTTTCCATTCTGAGTTGCTCCATTAGGTCCTCTATGGCCCCTGGCTGTCACATGCCTGTCCTGTCTTGTGTAGCACATGTGGTGTTTGTGTTCCTGTCACTGTTTGACCCCACCCTCCTTGTTATCTCATTATTGGTTTCATTTGCCCCACCTGTTGTTCCTTATTACCTGCCTGATTTGTCCCTTTTATAAGTTCCTTTGTGTTTGCAGTCTGTGTCGGATCGTTGTCTTGTACACGTCTCCTGTTCTCCCGTGACCCCTTTTGGTATGTTCGTTTTTGAAGTTGTTTTGTATTTAGTTATGTTTTCCCCCTCGTGGGTTTTGTTTTGTGTTTAGTGTTTCTTTTGTAAATAAATTATTTTCCCTTTGCATTTGAGTCCTCCCTTTGTTTTCTGTAATTCACGTGACAGAACGATCCGACCATGTCAAGGACTCAGCAAAGGGTCTCTTCCCCAGCCACCGAGCGGGAGAGGAGGCAAAGTTTTGAGGGGACCCGGTTGGTCATATTTCGCGGGACCCGTGGAGGCCGCAGTAGAGGAGGTGGGCGAGAGGAATTTCAGGACCACTCTCCACTCTGGCCCCTCCTCGACCCAGTTCCGGTGGTCCCAGTTCCGGTGGTTCCGAAACGGAGGAGGAGAGGAAAGAACCCCTCCGTGGCTATGTCGGTGGTCTCTGTTCCGGTGGTCCCTGTTCCAGCGATCCCGAGTCCGGTGGTCCCTGTTCCGGTGGTCCCTGTTCCGGTGGTCCCTGTTCCGGTGGTCCCTGTTCCGGTGGTCCCGAGTCTGGTGGTCCCGAGTCTGGTGGTCCCGAGTCTAGTGGCCCAACCTGAGACTGTTCACGTTCCGTCTGCCCAGTCAGAGACTGTTCAGGTCACATCTGCCCAGCCAGAGATGGTTCAAGCCACGTCTGCCCAGTCGGAGACAGATCGGGAGATGCCCATTCTCATGGCCGGGGGGGCACTGATCGGCTATTTAGAGCGTTTAGCTCGGATCCTGGAGACGCCCTTCAAACCTTCAGTGTCTGTTCCTGAGCCGGAGCCAGTGTCTGTTCCTGAGCCGGAGCCAGTGTCTGTTCCTGAGCCGGAGCCAGTGTCTGTTCCTGAGCCGGAGCCAGTGTCTGTTCCTGAGCCGGAGCCAGTGTCTGTTCCTGAGCCGGAGCCAGTGTCTGTTCCTGAGCCGGAGCCAGTGTCTGTTCCTGAGCCGGAGCCAGTGTCTGTTCCTGAGCCGGAGCCAGTGTCTGTGTCTGTTCCAGTTCCAGTTCCTGAGCCGGAGCCAGTGTCTGTTCCTGAGCCGGAGCCAGTGTCTGTTCCTGAGCCGGAGCCAGTGTCTGTTCCTGAGCCGGAGCCAGTGTCTGTTCCTGAGCCGGAGCCAGTGTCTGTTCCTGAGCCGGAGCCAGTGTCTGTTCCTGAGCCGGAGCCAGTGTCTGTTCCTGAGCCGGAGCCAGTGTCTGTTCCAGAGCCGGAGCCAGTGTCTGTTCCAGTTCCAGTTCCTGAGCCGGAGCCAGTGTCTGTTCCAGTTCCTGAGCCGGAGCCAGTGTCTGTTCCAGTTCCAGTTCCTGAGCCGGAGCCAGTGTCTGTGTCTGTTCCAGTTCCTGAGCCAGTGTCTGTTCCTGAGTCTGTGCCTGTGCTTGTGTCTGTTTCTGTGTCTGTTTCTGAGCCGGTGGTGTCTGTTCCTGAGCCGGAGGCGTCTGTTCCTGAGCCCTCAGTGACCGCATCACTGGCCATTATGAACACAGCCATGTGGTGTGTGTGGGCTACGCACACACTTGGACCGGTGGTGTCTGTTCCTGGGCCGGTGGTGTCTGTTCCTGGGCCGGTGGTGTCTGTTCCTGAACCGGTGGTGCCAGTTCCCGAGCCGGTGGTGCCAGTTCCAGTGCCCGAGCCGGTGGTGCGAGTTCCAGTACCCGAGCCGGTGGTGCGAGTTCCAGTACCCGAGCCGGTGGTGCCAGTTCCAGTACCCGAGCCGGTGGTGCCAGTTCCAGTGCCCGAGCCGGTGGTGCCAGTTCCAGTGCCCGAGCCAGTTCCAGTGCCCGAGCCGGTGGTGCCAGTTCCAGTGTCCGAGCCAGTTCCAGTGCCCGAGCCGGTGGTGCCAGTTCCTGAGCCGGAGCCGGAGGCGTCTGTTCCTGCGCCCTCAGTGACCGCGACACTGGCCATTATGGCCACAGCCATGTGGTGTGTGTGGTCTACGCACACACTTAGACCGGTGGTGTCTGTTCCTGGGCCGGTGGTGTCTGTTCCTGAACCGGTGGTGCCAGTTCCCGAGCCGGTGGTGCCAGTTCCAGTGCCCGAGCCGGTGGTGTCTGTTCCAGTGCCTGAGCCGGTGGTGCCAGTTCCAGTGCCCGAGCCAGTTCCAGTGCCCGAGCCGGTGGTGCGAGTTCCGGTGCCCAAGCCGGTGGTGCCAGTTCCAGTGCCCGAGCCGGTGGTGCCAGTTCCAGTGCCCGAGACGGTGGTGCCAGTTCCAGTGCTCGAGCCGGTGATGTCTGTTCCTGAGCCGGTGCCTGTTCCCTGGCCGCCCGAGGGAGGGTCTCCGCCCTGGCAGCCCGAGGGAAGGTCTCCGCCCTGGCCGCCCGAGGGAAAGTCTCCGCCCTGGCCGCCCGAGGGAGAGTCTCCGCCCTGGCCGCCCGAGGGAAGGTCCCTGCCCTGGCCGCCCGAGGGAAAGTCTCCGCCCTGGCCGCCCGAGGGAAAGTCTCCGCCCTGGCCGCCCGAGGGAAAGTCTCCGCCCTGGCCGCCCGAGGGAAAGTCTCCGCCCTGGCCGCCCGAGGGAAAGTCTCCGCCCTGGCCGCCCGAGGGAAAGTCTCCGCCCTGGCCGCCCGAGGGAAAGTCTCCGCCCTGGCCGCCCGGGGGAAAGTCTCCGCCCTGGCCGCCCGGGGGAAAGTCTCCGCCCTGGCCGCCCGAGGGAAAGTCTCCGCCCTGGCCGCCCGAGGGAAAGTCTCCGCCCTGGCCGCCCGAGGGAAAGTCTCCGCCCTGGCCGCCCGAGGGGTCTTCTCCGCCCTGGCCGCCCGATGGACTCTCTGTTCCGCCCTGGCCGTCCGATGGACTCTCGGCTCCACCCTGGCCTCCAGAACTGTTCATTTTCCCTGCCCCACCCTGGTCTGTCTCTCTTGTTCCCCCTGTCCCACTCTGGTCTGTCTTTCCTGTTCCCCCTGTCCCCCCCTGGTCTGTCTTTCCTGTTTCCCCTGTCCCACCCTGGTCTGTCTTTCCTGTTCCCCCTGTCCCGCCCTGGTCTGTCCCTCCCGTCCCGCCCTGGTCTGTCCCTCCCGTCCCGCCCTGGTCTGTCCCTCCCGTCCCGCCCTGGTCTGTCCCTCCCGTCCCGCCCTGGTCTGTCCCTCCCGTCCCGCCCTGGTCTGTCCCTCCCGTCCCGCCCTGGTCTGTCCCTCCCGTCCCGCCCTGGTCTGTCCCTCCCGTCCCTTGTGGAGCGTCTGGTAGCCGCTCCTTAAGGAGGGGGTAATGTCACATGCCTGTCCTGTCTTGTGTAGCACATGTGGTGTTTGTGTTCCTGTCACTGTTTGACCCCACCCTCCTTGTTATCTCATTATTGGTTTCATTTGCCCCACCTGTTGTTCCTTATTACCTGCCTGATTTGTCCCTTTTATAAGTTCCTTTGTGTTTGCAGTCTGTGTCGGATCGTTGTCTTGTACACGTCTCCTGTTCTCCCGTGACCCCTTTTGGTATGTTCGTTTTTGAAGTTGTTTTGTATTTAGTTATGTTTTCCCCCTCGTGGGTTTTGTTTTGTGTTTAGTGTTTCTTTTGTAAATAAATTATTTTCCCTTTGCATTTGAGTCCTCCCTTTGTTTTCTGTAATTCACGTGACACTGGCAGTCTGGTCGCTGGATCACTCACCTCCCCCTGGCAAAGTGGCCTCGTCATTTTTATTTTTCGTGTCGAAAAAAATGTTTTTGTTGCCCTTGGTTCAACGGCTGTTTCTTTAAATAGTTGTAATATTTATTCATATTTTCAGGCTTCCTCTCCTTAAGTTAAATACTTTTAATAATTTGAAACCCCATGTTTGCATCTGCCTTCAGCCTCTGCCTATCAAACACCTCCCCCAACACTCCTGGCTCCAGTTTAACATGCTGCATCCTCCTCTGAATGGTCCTGATGACAGGCAGAGGCATATTCATGGCTTGGAGGGTTTTATATCCTGTAGTGCCACAATAGAACTATAGTTTCATCTCCACCTCCCCTATTTTTTTTGTAACTAGTTGTGCCAGCACATAATCTAATTTATACAGCTTTCTTTACAGTTCTGCTCACACCACTTCCCGTTAGCCTCACCTTATCCTCCTCTGAATTGTCCTGATGTCAGGCAGTGATTCACGGCTTAAGGGTTTTGCACTCAGTTGTGCCAGACCATCTCATTTGTATGCCTTTCTTTATGGTTTCTTTGCCCCACTTTATCCCACCGTTTGTTTTGTTGTCTTGAGTGAAGCGGCTTGTGAGAACAATGCTGGACCTAGGATTGTTATGGCCATCACCAGTCCTGTCTGTTTCATGGATCACCTGCCCCTGGTTTTTGTTTTTTTTTGTTCACACACACTCACACAAGCACACATTTTTGTTGTCTGTCATTGTCTAATAAAAAAACATTTTATTTGAAAACCTTCATTTGTATCAGCCATGCTTAATTGATGTCTCAATAGCTGTAACAGAAGTTACAAGTGTTTTGTTAGGTAATTGCTTAAGTTACTTGGATTGAGTTACAGCTACCCTTACTCTTAGCCTACTCTGTACACTAACCCAGAGCCATAGAGAAAAATCTTCACTCTGCACTTACCTATAGACCCAAACATAAAAGCGTTGTGGTGCTGGGGGTGCCCACTTTCATCAGAAGAAGTGAGCTAGCTTCTAAGCGAATGCTGAACGGACCGCCACGGCAGACCTCTTTGTGTGATCACGAAGGTAGGCTAATGGCTGAATCGGAATTTATAAGCAAAATCACGGGAATCAATAGCTATACAGCCCAGTTGTGCTAAAATGAGACATCCATCATCAGATTAATGATATGGAAAAGTTAAGTTAGAGCTGGTAAAGCCAGTGCTACTACCCATGCGAACATGAACACTAAGCTTTTCCCTCCAAAAATATAGCCTAAAACTTATCTAAGTAATATACAGTATTTCGTTGTCACCCTGCCTCTCCAAATGCAAAACTGACATTAACAAAATGCAATAATGCAATAACAGCTGAAAAAGTACTTGGGTGTGTGTTTTATTTTATATTTACTGTTCAATAATGCAATCGCTGTTGTCTGTCCCATAGAAGAACATGACAGCCAGCGTATGTTTTGGAACTATTGGGGCTTACATAAACTACGTGACAGTCATAGCGGCGACATCAAAGAATGTCGCAACTCTATCTCTCTATGGCTCTGATACAACAGTATACCATAGTATAAAGTATGTTTAATGATAGTCAAAGTTATTACTGTAACTTATTAATGTAGCCTTTTGAGAGTTTCTTTCAGAAAGTAAATTATCTGAAATAGAATGAAAAGTTTAGCTGGATTTGAACATGTATGTTTTCAGTAACTGCTTTAAAAATATTTTGTAATTTTAGAATTGATAAACATGTCCTCTGAATACCAAAAGAAGTGGAGACGACGAAGGGCAAGGGTTGATGCCTTAGTGGAACATGCCAATCTAAAAAATCTCTGGTTCCTTGTATATTGATGTAATTTTTATTGGTACCCTTTATCTATTCAGAGGACATCACAGCCCACCTGTCTTTACCAGAAATGTACTGTTCACTTTCTCACAGTTACACACAGGTGTAAGGCCCGATATATTGGTCCAATCTGCCGGTCCGCCAATACACGGGGAAGGTTATCACGTGCTCTGTCCTCACTCATGCAAAGTATTGGTTGGTTAAAATTACAATACATTTAGTTATGTATTCTCTCGTTTATTTCATCTGACTCCATAAATGAAAGGGTTTTAATGATATCTGTGGATCATTAATCATGGGTGAATGTTTGACTATTCCGTTTAACTCTTCAATGAAAATAATATCAAAGTCAGATAGAATAATCAAATGTAACAATTTATTATGTCAGGTAAATGTATCATGCCAATTCCATAATCAATTCAAAGATAATCGATACAAAACATCAAATGCTCTGGAATAGAGAGAAGATGCAAACCCAACATTAAGAAATACGTGAGGCTGAGAGATCTATATCTCTCAGCCTAACGGACCGATCTCAAGTACAGAAAAGGCCCCGAACTCTCTGCTGCATCTCCTTATATACACAAACCTTTCACAAGGAAACATGTACTAACAAAAGAAATTTGCATGCAGTGGTCGCACCTTCATGGGGGTAGGTGACCATTTGCTTGAGAGACCACCTTCCTTTGTAAGTCAGTTATCCATAAACTCTTAAAACCTTATTACCTTTTATTTTATCTATCTGGATATGAGATATCTGTACCACTCACTTTGAGACATTTCAAATGACACCAAAAACATAACAGTCAATGATAAGAATTCACATTAAACCATATTCTTGTGTGAGTTCTTAGTAGTTTGCGGAAGTGAGGTCGTATGGGGGAGGTCAAATGGTAATTAGCCCTTTGTCTCAGACCAGGCCTCAACCAGTATTTCCAGTCTTACACAGGTATGTTAGTCTATAGGGGGGTAGAATACACAGTTTGTTTGTACAGTATAAAAATCATTATGTCTATGGAAAGTCCCCATAAAATATGAAAAAAATAACATTGCTTGGTCTGTTGAAGGCTGCTCTTGTTGAAATGAGAGGCCTGTGGATCAAATCATCCCAGTCTCATCAGCTGGACTGAAAGTTTCAATGCTCTTAGGACACTGAAATCATGGCTCAGAGCAATGGTCACAAGTGACACTTGACAGTATTGCTGTGTGTCGTGTCCAACAGGACAAACTGGACAGTATTGATGTGAAACATATGCTAACAGTTAATTTCTGTTAAATGATTATTTCACTTAAATAAAAATTAAAATTCTGTCATCATTACTCACTCTCGAGTTGTTTTAAACCAGTTTCTTTCTTCTGCTGAACACAAAAGAAGATATTTTGAAAAATGTTTGTAACCAAACAGTTGATGGACCCCATTGACTTCCATAGTATTTTTTTTTCCTATACTATGGAAGTCCATCCACTGTCTGGTTATCGACATTCTTCAAAATATATTCTTTTGTGTTCATCAGAAGAAAGAAATTCATACAGGATTGAAACAGTTTGAGGGTGAGTAAATGATTTTCATTTTGGGGTGAACTATATCCCTTTAATGAAAGATGCAGACATGTGTTTGGCTTCTTCAAAAAGCAAGGAACAAGACAGTATTGCACTATTGCATTGCATGAGCGGAGTAAAGTTAAGTCTCTGTTAAACTGCCACCATGTCTTTATTAGTTTATTGTAACATTACAGAATTAATTAAGTTACGTATTGTTAAGGTCAATATAGACTAAAAACCTTAATACATTATCCTATTAATTTCCTGATTCCTCCACTTATTTAGCTTATTTATTTAGAAAATTAATTTTCTATGGGCATATATACGGCTGAAACAGGTAGCCTAGTGAATCATCCCAAATTTTTCAACATCAACATTTTTATATAATTATAGTCATTATGGCCTTTAGAAAAATGTGTTTTTTTGAGGAGCTGGGGTAGTGTACAATATAGGCCCCTGTGGCGCGGCCTAAGCTTTTGTCCTTAATGGCATTTTTTTCCTATTACTTTTACTTTTATACTTTAAGTAGTTTTGAAACCAGTACTTTTATACTTTTACTTGAGTAAAAAGCTTGAGTTGATACTTCAACTTCTACAGAAGTCTTTTTAAACCCTAGTATCTATACTTCTACCTGAGTAATAAATGTGAATACTTTTGACACCTCTGGCAATAATGAACACAGCATCATATTGATGTTCCTAAATCCGAACCGCTGAAGACGCAGTGGCTGAGTTTTGTTTTCGAAGGGAATATTCCCCACGATCAACGTCAATGCTTTCATGTTTGCGCGAATCATTTCACACACCAGACTGCTTTACAAACGAGGGTCAGTATAAAGCTGGTTTTGCTAAGAAGCTGCTACTGAAAAAGGATCAGTACCAACTTCGTGTTCCTGCTGCACCCCCAGAAGAATTGAAGTGAGTGTAACGTTTTATTAACCTTTATATTAATATTTATATTAATCTTTGCAAATAGCGAGCACGCTTCACAATGAATGTGGCTGTTTACACTCAGGGTATATTACGGCATGTTTTCTATGTACGATGTTATCAATATAATTCATAATCCCACGTTTATAATGAACAGTGTACGCACAGAACAGAGGGGCGGGATGAGCAAAGCTCGTTATCATTTAAAGACACATGCACTCAAACGGCATGCTGAAAACAGAGCTGTGTTTGACCAGGTAAAATGAGTGTTTTCTTACAATACTAATGAGAATTTTTAATTAAAGTATACTACAAACTTTTAATTTAGACCCTAAAGAATCATATTAGCTTGCACAAAATGGCATTATATGACCCCTTTAAAATAGGGCCTATTGTTTCTAAATAGCTATTTGATTTCATGCAATTGTATATTGTTTATTGGAAAGCATTAAAAGTGCAGTTCTTGTCTCTCCTTGTATTGTTCAAATGGTTATGGTTGATATGGGATTTACCAGAGATGGGGGACTCGAGTCACATGACTTGACTCGAGTCAGACTCGAGTCGCAAATTTAAGGACTTGAGACTTGCTTGACTAAATTAAGAAAATGACTCGACTTGACTTTGACTTGAGATCCAATGACTCGAGACTTGACTTGACTTGAACTGTATGACTCGAGAATGACTTGATATAGGCCTACATTTTTATATAAATCATCGCAACATCAATTGATGAACAAAATGAAAGCAACGGAACCATTGACGCCAATCATCAGATTCTGCGCGATTGCGTGACGCTGCACAAGCCCAGAAAAAAACACATCGCGGTGAGCGCGGCAGCGCGCTAAACACAAAAATATCTCCCAGCATCGTTTCTTTTTGGATATAAAGACTAAAATTGACCATATTCATACAAGAAGATTTGTTGTACGCATAATAACTGGCAAGGAATATCGGACGACCATCACAACCTCGAACAGTCGAACTTCATTCACCACGTCTAAAAGTAAGCTATGGCTTGTTTAACCTGTTTGTTAATTTGACTTTCTTTAAAACTAAATCTTTAAATCTAGAGAGAATATTGGTCAAAACAGCATGCCTCTTTATACACAATTATTTTTTCAAATGTAGCTTAAAGTTGTCAATATTCAAATGAAAATTAATGATGGCATATGTTTTGTATAACATTTGACACATTTATTTCCAATCATGCTTTAAAGCCAAATGTGTCGTCCTTTCCAATGACAAAAAACAACATCGGGGTTAGATGTTATCAGGGGGTCGGGGGCAAAATGCCAGCAGAATTAATATGCACCTAAAATTCAAAATGTGGTGGAAAAATTGCCCTAGTATGAGTTATTTTTATAATTAGCCTAGGCGGAATTAACTTCATATTTAAAAATATATAACTTATATAAAGGGGATGCCAGTTTGAAGAATACCATTTGGTGGCATAGGAACCATTATACTTGAATCGGGAATTGTTTAATAATACCTTTTAATGGTCTTCTGCAATGTTTGAGGCATATTTATTTTTTCATGATTTAAAGGATAACTCGGCAACTCTAGCAAACTCTAGTCACTTCTTCGCTGATTTTCCCTTTTGTTGTCGCATGTTTTCCCCACGAGCTCCCCCTACAGCTGTGGGGGGGCGTATATTTCACAACACGGTCGTAAAAAACTCACTTGCGGCGGCCTCCTCCCCCTCTCTACCGCTGCTCATGTGTGTTTGTTTTGATCGGAGCAAGCCAACTGTATCGTGTGGAGCTATGTCTACCGAGGTGGGTAATCTGGTAATACATCATGCATGCGTGTGTGTTTATGTTGAATTGCCGTAAAGCGATTCGTGTTTCGCGCTCGTTCTCGTTCTCGTTCTCGCTTCTCACGAGACTTCCAATTTCTATTTTGCCGGGACGGTAGTCCCCAAGTTGCAAGGTTGGTTTTCCGCCTGGGAACGCTGGGGGGAGTGGGGAAAGTCAGGTTGTAAACAGGTTGTTTAACCATCCAAATGATTTCTAGACTGTTTTATTAAGTCAAAAAAGTTACCAAGTTCTCCTTTAATGTTGGCCTAATTTCAGTTACATTTACATTTTAGGCTATGTAGTTTGAAATTTTATTTATTTTTTATTTTTAGATTTTTATTGTAGTAACCACTCAGCTGTATGTGGAAATGCATATTTTTAAAAAAAATGTTGCAAATAAAACCATCGTCCACAACTTCTGTAGTTTTAACTTATTTTAATATATAAATTCAGTGAAATCATCAAACGTTTGTATGACTTGCCAGTGACTTGTGACCCAAGCTACGACTTGACTTGACTTGCTTGACATAAAGCAGTGACTTGACTTGACTTGCTTTTCTCAAAATTGACTTGGACTTGCTTGGGACTTGAAGGTTAAAGACTTGAGACTTGCTTGTGACTTGCACATGTGTGACTTACTCCCACCTCTGGGATTTAGTAATAAGTAGTTACCAATGCTTTCTAAAGATAGTCATTATTACATTAATCTAATTACACTGTTGAAGATGTCATTTGTCACTCACACATGTCACTTACGATGTCCTGCCCTCCCCAACCAACCTACATCTCTGGTATGGAGAGGACCCAGCCTGTCCCCTGTGTGCAGCCCCAGCAACCTTCAAACACATCCTGGTGGGTTGCAAGACCAGCCTAACTCAAGGAAGGTACACCTGGCGCCACAACCAAGTGCTGAGGTGCTTGGCTGCCGAACTTGAGAACAAGAGGGTAACCACCAACGCCACGCCTCTAAATGCCCAGACTACCATCCCACGGAGAACAACCTTCATGCGGGAAGGGGAGAAACAGTGGACTAAGCCATCACTCCCAAACTCTGGCCCACTGAACGCAGCCCAGGATTGGGAAATGCGGGTAGACCTTAACCAGAGGCTCACCTTCCCACCCGAAATTGCAGCAACCAACCTGCGCCCAGACCTTGTCCTCTGGTCCAAGTCCTGCCGGCGTGTCTTCATCGTTGAAATGACTGTCCCATGGGAGGATGCCATCGACGAGGCATTCGAACGGAAGAGGCTGCGATATGCCAACTTAGCAGCTGAAGCAGAGGGGCGGGGCTGGAATGTGAAGGTGTGGTCAGTGGAGGTGGGATGCAGAGGTTTTGTAGCCAGTTCTACCACAAGGCTCTTGAAGGAAGTAGGGATCAGAGGGCAGTCCCAACGGAGGGCAATCAAAGAACTTGCCACTGCAGCGGAACGGAGCAGTCACTGGCTGTGGCTGAAACGTAGGGACGCAACATGGGCTGCCAAATGATCGCATGGTGCCACAACCGTGCGACACACACCCGGGTCTGATCAACCCGTGGTGGGCCAACCCCGGCAGAGGGTGTCTTGTGATAAGTGGCCAAAACACCCAATGAGGTCGGGCACACAACTGAAGATGTGTCGCACTGGTGGCACCATGAGTTCTGTGCCAAATTTCACCCCACCCAAGATGACATCCCCATTCAATTGTTGTGCTGAAAGTTAGGGATCTTTAACAACCAGTCCTAGTAAGAATCATGAAGTTAGTAATACAAGTAACTTACCCAACTGTTATAATATCAGAGGTGAAACTGGAAGAACAGTATGTTATTCAACCTAATTTAAATTTTCATGTAGGTGCAATCCTGAAGGCATTAAAAGAACATGGCAGCATCTGAAAATTAAATATAAAAACAGAATTCAATCAAGTAAGGCTTGAGCATATCATGGGTGTAGGCAGGGGCGGATCTACTGGGGTGGCACGGGGTGGCAGCTGCCACCCCTAGTAAAGGTCTTGCCACCCCAGCTGCCACCCCATTGATGTCAGCCAGGCCGGCTGAAAATAAGACGACATTTATGGTAAAAACCTTTGTTTCCTGGCCGCCCCTAAACGCATCATGATTTGAGTAGTCTCGCATAGCCAGACCTTCAGACTTTCCGTGGGCGTGACGTCTGAGGCTGAGACTATGATTTGAGTAGAACCTCTCCCACCGGCGCCTCCCTCCCTCTGACATGCGCAGTCCAGCCAAGCAGTCTTTCAACTTTTCTCGAGAAGTTTCAAGTGAGGTTCACGTGGACACACGACGAAACACGGTAAGAAGAACACGCTTTTATACAACATATTTTCAAAAATGGCTTACATGCAACTCTATCAGAAGGGTCAATAATGTTAATGTGACAGCCCGTCTCGCTAATGTTGAACCAAAAAAGTATTCTTGTTTTTAATGCGAACGCGGTGAATCCAAATGGCGGACAGCGGTGACACTGCTTTCGGTAGTTTCAAAGAAGGAAAGGCACGGGAAGACTAAACTGTTTGACATGGACACAATCGGATTGAAATCAATACGATTGATGAATCCGAACAAGGTGTTTACATGAATGATAAATAAAGTAATCGGGTTGATGTGCGCGTTTATATGTCACAAGTTTCAAATCGGATGTTTTGACATGCGCACACTGCACGAATATACAGAGTTTCCCGCTTTTCGCGCATAAATATTTTCCTTTATTGGTTCTTTATTTGTTTTAAACAGCAGACGTAATATTAATTCGTCTCTGGTCATAATTTAGATTAGCCGTTTTGCCGTGCTGCTTGATCACGCAGTAAAAATGCCCCTCCCCGCGGCCAAAACCAGACGTCTGTGGATGAGAATCCAAAACAAGGACTGGTGGGACGTTGTCCTGCTTCACTTCACAGACGCGCGAGTGAAATGAGAATTTTAGAATGACGGGAAACTTATTAATAATGACACTTTATTCAACAGGAAGAACAGCTCGTTTCGCGCGTCATACATGTGAAGGAACAGACAGACAGACTGATTGAGGAAGACGTAGAAGTTGACAAAGGGACAGATGAGGACTGTGAAGTTGCAGTGGAAGAAGAGATGAGTGACAGCAACAATAAAGAAACTGAAAGGGAGCTTGGCGATGTTACGCTATCGTCTCAAGAACAACTTGGTATGATTTATGAATTTCCGTGTCAAATGATGTTTTATTAACAAGGTTCGGGAGGAGCACGTTCAGATAATTAACACAAGTGGAGAGCACTCAGCAATCAATGGTGAGAGGTATATATACTCAGCAGTCTCACCTCATTCCATTGACAGTTTTTGCAGCATGTAGCCCGACAGTATCGTCCTAACAGGTCTGAATCGAGCAATTCCAGTCCGATGAGTAATCTCTCATCTTTGAGGAACCTCTGCCGCAATCGTCTGACCAATATCGCGGGCGTCAGGCTTAACAAACGGGATCATAACCGCGGGCGAAACATCCGCGATCTCCTTCCGCGTATTTCTCTACACCGGTCCATACAACAATTCCCGCCATAGAGAAATGGTTAGTAAGGCAATGCCGCCCTCTTCACGCGAGGGAAAGGGTCTTCCTCCTTCTTCAGGCCGCCACAGCAGGCCCTAAAGTAAGCCGCGCCGCGCCGCAGATTCAGTCCCGGACAGTCCATATTCAACGTTTGCCGGGTCAACTCAGTGAGTGCTCAGCTCGCTCTTCTCGAGTCTGTATTGGTTGAGCTTGGCATTGCTTCAGTTGTTTGAGTCACGAGCAGTCATGCCATCTGTATACAATTTTTGATTGGGAGAATGCACGTTAAATTGTTTCTGTACAAATGATTTACCGTCTAACATAAACAGTAGGTCGCACGTTACGTGCAGATTGCTCACAGAATCATAAGGAACCTATCATTAACACTGTCCTGCAATTTATCTTCAAAATTGCGTAAAATCTAAAAAAAAAAAAAAAAAAAAAAAAAAAGCAGTGTTTCATGCCAAGAGTTTAGTAATCCTTAATTGAATCACAGTTAAATAAAAACAAGATGCCTATTCATTTATGCAAGCTTCGTCTTTTACCATAAACCGTCTCTCTTGTACTTAACTAAATGAACTTCAGACAATCAAAATTGTTCTAAACGCAAACTTTTATGTTTGCTCGGTCACTTAAACTCCAATGTGCATAATCCTGCAAGGATTTCATTTCGCCTCCTTTTTCTCGCGTCTCTGATCTAAAGCACAAGAAGACGAGCATCGGCCCGCTGAGCCCCACTCTCCTCCTCCCTTTGTTCAGCCACACACTGCAGTAAAGCTCAGTTTCTCCAGGTAAGTTTATCCACTGCTGCAGCAGTGATGTCTCCTTTGGTGCTCAAGTTCTCTGGCTGAGTTTTCTCTAATATTGCAACAGTAATGTCTCATCTGCTCCCACTAGAGCTCTGTTTCTCTAGCTAATGTCTCCTCTGTCACAGCAGTCCACTGCCACAGCAGTGATGTCTCCTATGCTCCCACTGGAGCTCTTTTACTCTGGCTAATCTTCTCCACTGCCACAGCAGTGATGTCTCCTATGCTCCCACTGGAGCTCTTTTACTCTGGCTAATCTTCTCCACTGCCACAGCAGTGATGTCTCCTCTTAGCCTTTTTCGGTTTTCTTAGATGCTCGGAACTCGCCATCACTTCCAAATTTGACCCAAAAATTCATCCCACCATCTCAGACTTATCAGTACTAGATGGCGAAACCATTTCATATTTGATCAAACAAAGTAAGACTGACCAAACCAAAAAAGGTCACTTCATCTACATTTTTAACCTCGCTTCGCAAATCCAACCATACCAGTCAATTCTGGCATATCTGCAATGGAGAAGTTCTCAGGCTAAATCTCCTCTGGAACCCCTGTTCTTAGATTAATCCAAAAAAAACCTGTGACACGTTTTTGGTTCCAGAAACACCTCAAATCTGTTCTCCAACAGGCAGGCATTCCAGCAAAGAATTTTTCAAGTCACTCATTCCGCATCGGGGCAGCAACTTCAGCAGCCCAAAAAGGCCTCTCCCAACAGCAGATTCAAGCCCTTGGGAGATGGTCCTCCGATGCTTTCCAAAGCTACATCAGGACCAACCGGTTCCATATTAAAAAAGCTCACCAAACCCTCATCGAGTAAAAAAAAAAAAAAAAAAAAAAAAACCCTCTTCCTTACTGTCTCCTCTTTCTGTCCAGCGAACACTGGTCTCACAGCAGACGGAGTGAGAACTTTCCCAGTGGAGCACTTACATTTTCTCTTTCATCCAGCGATGCAGTGTGAGAAAATCTCCTGGGCAAGCACTCACTTTCCTGTTTCCTTTCCGTCCAGCGAGCACTGGTCTCACAGCGGACGGAGTGAGAACCTTCCCAGTGGAGCACTTACGTTTTCTCTTTCATCCAATGATGCAGTGTGAGAAAATCTCCTGGGCAAGCACTCATTTTCCTGTTTCCTTTCCGTCCAGCGAGCACTGGTCTCACAGTGGACGGAGTGAGAACTTTCCCAGTAGAGTACTAATGTTTTCTCTTTTCTTCCAGCGATGCAGTGTGAGAAAATCTCCGAGGCAAGCACTCACTTTCCTGTTTTCTGTAAACTACAACCGCTCCTCGTTTGCAGACCAACAGGGGCTGTCAGCCCAGGCAGTGAGCCTCCATTACGGGCCTTCCCGGTCAAGCATCCAGGCCCTTCTTGAGATACCAGCCCGCCAAACTCGGGGGATCATTTGGGGGATCTTTAGTCCGGCGGCTGTCCTCTGCTTTAGCCTTTGGGGGGAGTACTCTGGGTTCGGGCTGAACTCCGAGCTCGGAGCCCTCCCTCCGGACAGCACGCCATATACGCATTAAACTTACCCATTCAAATTATATATAAGTGTGAACTCGTGAAATGATGTTTTGTTAACAAGGTTCGGGAGGAGCACGTTCAGATAATTAACACAAGTGGAGAGCACTCAGCAATCAATGGTGAGAGGTATATATACTCAGCAGTCTCACCTCATTCCATTGACAGTTTTTGCAGCATCCCTCCACCACCCCTTCTCCACACTTCTAGTACTAAACACTTACATACGGGGGGAGTACTCTGGGTTCGGGCTGAACTCCGAGCTCGGAGCCCTCCCTCCGGACAGCACGCCATATACGCATTAAACTTACCCATTCAAATTATATGTAAGTGTGAACTCGTGAAATGATGTTTTATTAACAAGGTTCGGGAGGAGCAGGTTCAGATAATTAACACAAGTGGAGAGCACTCAGCAATCAATGGTGAGAGGTATATATACTCAGCAGTCTCACCTCATTCCATTGACAGTTTTTGCAGCATCCCTCCACCACCCCTTCTCCACACTTCTAGTACTAAACACTTACATACGGGGGGAGTACTCTGGGTTCGGGCTGAACTCCGAGCTTGGAGCCCTCCCTCCGGACAGCACGCCATATACGCATTAAACTTACCCATTCAAATTATATGTAAGTGTGAACTCGTGAAATGATGTTTTATTAACAAGGTTCGGGAGGAGCACGTTCAGATAATTAACACAAGTGGAGAGCACTCAGCAATCAATGGTGAGAGGTATATATACTCAGCAGTCTCACCTCATTCCATTGACAGTTTTTGCAGCATCCCTCCACCACCCCTTCTCCACACTTCTAGTACTAAACACTTACATACGGGGGGAGTACTCTGGGTTCGGGCTGAACTCCGAGCTCGGAGCCCTCCCTCCGGACAGCACGCCATATACGCATTAAACTTACCCATTCAAATTATATGTAAGTGTGAACTCGTGAAATAAGGGATAGCTGCAGTATCAATGCTGAAATATTAGTGGTAACTGATGCCTACTGTATTAATAAGGAATTTATATTTTCTGTCCTTTTAGATGTATCAAAATCCTGGCAAGAAGGACCGAAGCAAGTGAAGTTAAATAATTTCCCCAAGACTACACACGGAGGAGCAAAAAGAAGCTTTCATGCTGAGTGGTACAAGACTTTCACATGGCTTGAGTACTCTGCAAGAAAAGATGCAGCTTATTGCTTTGCTTGAGGACATTTTTCTTTACCAGATGCCGCTAAAAGTGTGTTCACGTCCACGGAGGGTTACAGAAACTGGAAAAAGGCGAGCTTTAAAGACAGTGGCTTTAGCTCTCATGCCAAATCAGAGAACCACCAAAATGCAATGTTTGCATGGGCAGAGAACAAAAAAAGACAAGACAGTAACACTTCACTTGTTGCAATAATGGACGAAAAAAATAAGAAACAACTGACTGAAAACCAAGACTATGTGAAAGCATTAGCTGAAATTTTAATCGTGACTGCAACTGAAAACACTGCTCAGCGTGGCCATAGGGAAACTACAGACTCTGAGAGAAAAGGTATGTTCCTGTCAATGTTGGAATTACTTGCCAAACATGACCCAATGATCAGAAAGAGATTACAAAACCAGACAAAAAATGCAATGTACACAAGTAAAACGATACAAAATGAAATACTTCAATGCTTAGCAGGAATGGTAAAAGACAATATTATCAAAGAGGTTAAAGAAAGTCAACAATTCTCCAAAATTGTTGATGAGACAAAAGATATTCAGAAAAAGGAACAGATTTAATTTGTTCTGAGATACTTTTATGAGGGTGCTGTTCACGAAAGCTTTATTGAATTTTCTGAGGCAGATCAACTAGATGCAGGTGCTCTCTCTGAAAAGATCATTTGTTTTTTTGAAAAACATGGGTTGGAGTACAAAAAAAAATCTGGTTGGTCAGGGTTACGATGGTGCCGCTGTCATGAGTGGAGTACGTGCAGGGGTACAGGCCAAAGTGAGAGAGGTTGCAAAGCATGCATTTTATGTTCACTGCAGTGCTCACTGCTTAAACTTGGTCATTGTGGACAGTGTCAAAAATGTCTCAGATGCAGGAACTTTCTTTTCATTATTAGAGCACTTGTATGTATTTCTTTCAGGATCATATGTACACAACAAATGGCTGAAAGTGCAGCAGGAAATGTTCGATGGTGCCCCTAGAGAACTCCAGCGTCTTAGTGACACCCGGTGGGCTTGTCGGCAGGCAGCGTGTCGCAATGTTTTAGACCGGTTGCCTGCTATTATACGCGTCTTGGAGGAGATAGCTTCGGAAATGCACCCACAAAGAGCTGTTGAAGCTAGAGGGATCCTTGGACAACTTGATCTGAATTTTGTTGGGTGCCTTGTGGTTTTTAAAACGATCTTAAGTGAGTCAAAAATTCTCTCAGATCACCTTCAATCAAAAAACATTGACTTCAGCAAGGCAGTTAATCTGATCAATGCTTTTAAAGATACTCTGGATGATTATCGCAGTGAGGACACTTTTGATGAACTGTGGAATAACATTGTTGACACGTCACCAGAGCAATATCTCCACAACACAGAACAAATCCAAAAGGGTCAGACAAACAACAAAAGCGCTTCAGGACTCCATCATCGCCTCAACATTGGGACAACACGTTTCACCAGACGGAAAGACAAGTTTTCGGGACAAAGTGTACTATCCAGTCATAGATCACATGAAGGGAGAAGTGGAGCGGCGTTTTTCAAAAACAAATTGTGACATAATGAATGGACTCCAGGCTCTGAATCCTTCCAGTCGTTCCTTCTTGGGTGATGATGTTATGCTGTTGGCAAAGGCATATGGATCAAACGCTGATGACCTAAAACATGAAATTCATCAGTGCAAAAGAGTACTTGAAAGACTTAAAAATGAAGAAAAAGACTCACCAGCTACCTTAATGGATTACACACAATTTATGGAACAATACAAGGATGTGTTCTATGAGTTGTACAGATTATGCAAAATAGCTGTTGTGATCCCCGTAAGTAGTGCAAGTTGCGAGCGGAGTTTTTCAACTCTGAGAATAATAAAGAACTATTTACGCTCCACTATGACAGAGAGTAGGTTGTCAAATTTAGCATTACTAAGCATTGAAAATAAACGCACTAAAGCTTTAGATCTTGATACATTTGTAAGACGATTTGCTGAACAACATGGCAACAGACGCCTTCAGCTCCTGTGAGTGTTTAATTAATCTGCTTTGTTTGATAAAACTGAGTAGCAGAGTCAAGTTTCAGTTAGTTAGTCTTCTGCATTTATTTGTAAAAGGTTATCAAAATGTTATTCTAAGACAATTGCTCTTTGCTACTAACTTGAATATTTTACAAGAGGCAATATAAAATTAAAGTCAGACTTTTATTTTGTTGGTGGGTGGTACCATTTATGATCAGACAACCCGATATTTGTTTCTTCCATCCTACCTGATGTTCCACGTGCACTTTCCAATGCACTTAAATGCACTTCCACTTGCAAATGAAATTATTTGGAAGATATTGTTTTGTACTGGAGTGATGGCATTACCTGCTGTATTGTTTTGTTTTTTTATTCTGACTATACATACTTTTTTGCACTGCTGTTCAGTGTGTTCAACTAACATTATTTTACAGATGTAAAATGTATTCTGAAAACGTACTGGTTACTTTCGTAACCTCGGTTCCCTTAGAGATAAGGGAACGAGTACTGCGTTGCAAACGCTATGGGAAAACTCCTTTTCTCGAGAATATTGAAGCCTTTATTTTAAAACGCATTTGCTACAGCACAGGCTAGAGCATCAGACCCACGTGAGTGAGCTGATAGGCTGTGCTGTGGGCAACTGCACGAACCAATGGCGGATAGACAGAAGCGCGCGAGCCAATCAGGGCGCTTGGCGCTCTGTCACTGTCAAGCGCGCGAAACTACACGTGACCATAACATATAAATACAGATAGAATCCGCCATTTGACAGGTATAATCGACTGAAGCGACAAACCTGCCATAAGAAAAATAGCACGGCAAGGCAACGCAGTACTCGTTCCCTTATCTCTAAGGGAACCGAGGTTACGAAAGTAACCAGTACGTTCCCTTACGAGAACGTTCTCTCGTACTGCGTTGCAAACGCTATGGGAACGTTTCCATTTAAAACGCCGTGCTATTAATCTTTTGGCCGCTCTGACTCACCAGAGTTCCGGGAAGTACAGAATAGCCAGGATAAAAAGAGACCGAACATCGGGCCCATCAATTATCCGTAATAAAGACTGGCCAGAGCCAGTCATTTAACCCACAAGGTGATAGCCGTGTGTTTAATATCAAACTAGCCTGGGTCAGCAGAGCCAGAGTCTAGACTGAAAAGACTGTAACTGCAAAGCAGGGACATTAAAGTTATAATTCATCGGATCTGGCCAGAGCCAGTCACTTAGCCCACAAAGTGAAAACCGTGTGTTCAATATCAACTAGACTGGGTCACAGAGCCAGTGTCTAGACAGAAGAACTGTAGCTACAAGCAAGGGCATTAAAGCTATAATTCAACAATGTGGACGGAGCGGATATCCGGCCGCCGCACATATGCTATAGATGGGAATACCCAAGTGACCATGGTTCAAAACTAGTCTGGATCCACAGAGCCAGAGTCTAGACAGAAAGAACGCATGTCTGCAGAGCAGGGACATCCAGCTTATAGAATCTCACAAATGTGGACGGAGCGGACCAGCCGGCCGCCGCACAAATGTCTTCAATGGGAATACCACTTGACCAAGCCCACGAAGAGGCAACACCTCTCGTGGAATGAGCTCTAACACCTATGGGACAAGAGAGGCCCAGTGAGGTGTAAGCCAGGGCAATGGCGTCAACTATCCATCTGGACAGTGTGGTTTTAGTGACCGGGAGGCCCTTGGATCGGCCCCCGAAACACACAAAGAGCTGTTCAGACTGTCTGAAAGAGGCCGAACGCTCCAGATAAATTCTCAAAGCTCTGACTGGGCAAAGCATGAGAGAATCGCTATCCTCCTCGGAGGAGGGGAGAGCTGACAGAGAAATAACCTGGGCTCTGAACGGAGTTGAGAGCACCTTAGGAACATATCCATGTCTTGGCCTAAGAATGACCTTGGAGTCATTAGGACCAAACTCCAGACAGGAAGCGCTGGTAGACAGCGCCTGTAAATCCCCTATTCTCTTTACTGACGCCAGTGCTAGAAGCAGGGCGGTTTTCAGAGAGAGAGACTTAGGATCAGCTGACTGAAGTGGTTCAAAGGGAGGTCCCTTAAGAGCCCGCAGGACCAAGGAGAGGTCCCAGGCCGGAACAGACGGTGGCCGAGGCGGGTTAAGCCTCCTGGCGCCCCTGAGGAAGCGAACTATAAGGTCGCTTTTTCCTAAGGAGGCCCCGGCTTCCAATACGTGAAAAGCAGCAATGGCTGCCACGTACACTTTGAGAGTGGAGGGGGAGCGACCCGCGTCCAACATCTCCTGTAGAAAAGACAGTACTCTTGGTACTTCACAAGTGTATGGGTCGAGGTCTCGAGCTAAACACCAGCTGGAGAACACTGACCATTTACTGAGATAGAGGCGTCTGGTAGACGGAGCTCTAGCTTCCTTTATAGTATTCAGGACGCCCTCTGGGAGGTTCTGGGGTACCCGTTGAGTGGCCATACATGTAGGGCCCATAAGTCGGGACGGGGATGCCAGATTGTCCTGTTGGCCTGAGTCAGGAGGTCGCGCCTCACTGGGATTGGCCACGGGTCTGCTACAGACAGCTGCATCAACTCTGGGAACCAAACCTGGGTCCGCCAGAGAGGAGCTACTAATAGCACTGCGCTTTTCGTGTTCCTGATCCGTTCGATGACCTGAGGGAGCATCGAGACCGGGGGGAACGCATAGAGAGGAAGGTTGGGCCAGTCGTGGGCCAACGCATCCCTGCTCTTTGAGAAAAAGATTGGGCATTGACAGTTGTCTTTTGAGGCGAAAAGATCTACTTCTGCCTTCCCGAAGACCTCCCAGAGTAGGAGAACTGTCTGAGGGTGGAGAGACCATTCCTCTGGGGGAACTCTGCCCCGAGAGAGCATGTCTGCTCCTGTATTCAACGTGCCTGGCACGTGAGCTGCCCTGAGCGAGCGCAGATTGGTGTGAGCCCATAGCAAGAGCTGTGAGGCTATGGCAAACAGGTTGCGGGACCTGAGGCCGCCCTGGCGATTTATGTAAGAGACCACCGACATGTTGTCCGTCCGTACCAACACGTGGTGTCCCGCCAGGTATGGGAGGAATGTTTTTAGGGCTAGAAAAACTGCTCTCATTTCGAGGCAGTTTATGTGTAGGCGTTTCTCCGAGCTCGACCAGAGGCCGGAGGCAGGCCTGCCCTCGTACAGAGCTCCCCAACCGGAGTTGGAGGCGTCTGTTGAAATCATCCTCCTCTCTGAAACTACCCCCATGCTTACGCCCTGCTGGTACCAGCTGGCGTTTTTCCAAGGGGCCAGGGCTTGAACACAGCGCTGGTCCACCTTGATAATCAAGTGGCCTGAATGCCAGGCGTGGGGTGGCACCAGAGGAGCCAGCCACAGCTGAAGAGGACGCATACGCAGTAGGCCTAGTTGGAGTACTGATGATGCAGAGGCCATCAGGCCAAGGATCCTCTGAAACGTTCTGAGGGGTACAAGAGAGCCCTCTATGAACGATGCCGTGAGCTGCTGAATCGTTAGAGCACGGGCCGGTGTGGGCCATGCTCTCATAAGTACGGAGTCGAGAACTGTTCCCAGGAACGTGATACGTTGGCTAGGCAACAGAACACTCTTTGCAACATTGGCCCTGAGCCCTAGACATTCTAGATGGCTGAGGAGCCAGGCTTTGTGAGTATGTGACTCCGCCTCTGACTGGGTCAGTATGAGCCAGTCGTCGAGGTAGTTTAGGATGCGCATTCCCCGCTGTCTCAGGGGGGAGAGAGCTGCATCCATGCACTTCGTGAATGTACGAGGCGCTAGTGCCAGTCCAAATGGAAGAACTGTGTACTGGTATGTCTGCCCCTCGAAGGCGAATCTCAAGAATGGCCTGTGGTGGGGGTTCACTTGAATGTGAAAGTAAGCGTCTTTCAGATCTACTGAGAAAAACCAGTCGCCTGGGCGAATCTGCGCCAGGATATGTCTGGTCGTGAGCATTCTGAACGGCCGTGACATGAGAGCCTTGTTCAGATGTCTGAGATCTAAAATGGGTCTCAGGCCGCCGTCTTTCTTTGGAACAAGAAAGTATCGGCTGTAAAAACCTGACTCGCTCAGAGAAGGGGGGATCTTCTCGATGGCCCCTTTCGCCAGCAGACTTAACACTTCGGTGCGGAGGACATGACTCAATGTGCCCCTTACCGTGGTTTGTATAACCGTGCGAAAACGCGGTGGTCTGCGGGCGAACTGAAGCGAGTAACCATGCTTTATGATGTTCATCACCCATACTGAAACTCCGGGGATAGCTTGCCAAGCTAGAGCCCGCAGAGCTAGAGGCATTATCATATCTGGAACACCCAGAGTGGGGGGCTCGGACTGACATGTATGCATGTGAGAAATTATGCTCGATTTGTGCTTTGTGTGGGTCGCTGTTAAAACAGCGTTTGTTTGCAGGGGTGCGTGACATGTGACGGGCCCATGAACTGCATTTAGAACTGCTGCAGCCGCCTGAACTGAAGAGGGAGCCGTGAGCAGTAGTCGAGCGATTTTTGGGGCTGGTCCGGCCGCAGCGGGACAGTGACCCCTCTTTGTGCCGGTTAGGACGGCTTCTTGGGCTCGTGATCGAGCGTCAGCTTCGGCCGCGGGCCCTGGCGCTTAGGGAACGGGAACCGTTTCGCTGGCTTCATGTGCTTACTGGTCTCAGCCGCTGGGCGGGGCTGGAGGACCTGGGACACCACTTTCTCAGGTCGCGGCGTGCTCTTGGGGCGCCGTTGGACTGAGCTGGAGCGCTTTGGTAGAAAGTGTCTCATGGCGCTGGAAGCCTTCTGAGCTTCAGTGAAGCGATCGGCGAAGCCGCTGACAGATGGGCCGAAGAGACCTGAGGCTGTGACGGGCGAGTCGAGGAAGGCAGATTTATCCGCGTCCCTGATCTCGGTTAAGTTTAGCCAGAGGTGGCGCTCCATTACCACTAGGCTGGCCATATTGCGGCCCAGGGCTTGAGCGGTGGTCTTCGTGGCCCTCAGTGCCAGATCCGTGGCACTCCTGAGGTCTTTAAATGTGTCTGGGTCCGGGCCTGACTCATCCATGGAACGGAGAAGTTTGGCCTGGAAGGCTTGAAGCGTCGCCATGGCGTGAAGTGCAGAGGCGGCTTGACCGGCGGCAGCGTATGCGCGGCTGGCAATGGCCGAAGTAGTTCTGCACGGCTTAGAAGGGTGCACCGTCTTAGACCTCCAACTACCTGCAGTGGGGGGGCATAAGTGTGCAGCGACCGCTTCCTCCAGTGGGGGGAGAGACACATATCCTTTCTCTTCAGCGCCGTCAACAGTGGAGAGCGTAGAAGAGGCGGATGAGCGCGTTCGCGCTGAAAAGGGCGCGCGCCAGCATTTTGTGAGCTCTTCGTGAACCTCAGGCATAAATGGAGCGGCGCGCTGACGAGGGGCCTGCTGGCGTATCGAGGCGGCTTCTGGCGGGCTCAGCTGGAGAAAGCCAATCGAGTCCCAACTCGTCAACAGCGCGAGACATGACACGGAGAAGTTCGGCGTCAATGCTCGCTCGAGTATCAGAAAACTCTAGCTGAGAGGGGGGGGCGGGGTCCGCGGAGCCCGACCAATCCTCGCTCTCAGATGCCGCCATAGAAAGTGCGTCATCGACGTCATCCGGAGATGCGCCGAAAGAGACGAGTCCAGCCGCTTCAGACGAGGGGCGCTGCTCGCTCCGAGAGAACAGGACAGGCGAAGAAGGCGTGGGCGAGGCACGAGGAGAAAGGCCCGGCGTGCACTCGCTAAACTCACCGCGCTCAGGACGCCTCTGATCGCGCCGCTTCTTCCTACGGGGCTCGTGGGGCGCCGAAGACGGAAGGTGGGCGGAATCGGTCACCGTCGAAGACAGCCTTGAACGGAGAACGGAGACAGGCATCCCGTCGCAGAATTGGCAGCCGCCTTTCATGAGCGCTGCCTCGGCGTGCTCAGGGCCGAGGCAGGCCGCACACTGGGTGTGTCCGTCGGATGCATGCAGGGAGACCCCGCAGCTCTCACAGATGGAGAGAGGCATTATGCCGTGCTGTGAAAACAGCGGTTTGCTCTTTTAGATAAATATGCAATGAAAAGGATATAATTTTTCGTCGGATGCCACAGGGAAACACTCAGCTGGCGAGATGCCGGGATGCGAAGCTGTTCCGCTGGACGGCTTTTCCACGACGAGGGCTTCTTACGACCGGAGAAAATCAGCGACGAGGTGAGTCGAGCTGAAGGAGATTAAATCTGACAAATGGCGGATTCTATCTGTATTTATATGTTATGGTCACGTGTAGTTTCGCGCGCTTGACAGTGACAGAGCGCCAAGCGCCCTGATTGGCTCGCGCGCTTCTGTCTATCCGCCATTGGTTCGTGCAGTTGCCCACAGCACAGCCTATCAGCTCACTCACGTGGGTCTGATGCTCTAGCCTGTGCTGTAGCAAATGCGTTTTAAAATAAAGGCTTCAATATTCTCGAGAAAAGGAGTTTTCCCATAGCGTTTGCAACGCAGTACGAGAGAACGTTCTCGTAAGGGAACCAGATTTACACTAATTGCACAAAGATTTTTTGTATCTACTTTTTAAAGGAGATATTGTGCTGTATCACACTTGATACAATAAAACAAAGGATAAATGAGTTTTTTTTTTTAAGGAAAAACATGTGAAACAATGTTAAACACATAAATACAGTGCACCAGCAGCATATAACCTTACATTGTCAAAGTGGTTTAACAGTTACAATACACAGGAAAAAGGCAAACCGTGTGGTTATAGACCTATTCACACGGGATTAGAATTACCTAGGGACCTCAAGTTAAAAGGTGCTTCTAGTCCTGTGTGAAGTTTGGAAAGTGTTTAAACAGCGTAATGAAATTTTTAATTTTTACCGGTATATATGTCTGCAATTAAGCTAAATATCATGCTATCAAAGCATTACTCCAACCAAAATTGTGTTTTTTTTATCCATTTAAAATGTATAAAAGAGAAAATTACAGCGTTACAGACATGAACCGGACTTACAATCTCGATGTCATGGTATCGATAGACACACCAACATGGCGGCTCTGAGGGAAAGTTTGGATGGAGGAGGCTGTTTCAGAGCGAACAGATTAAATTAGAAAGGAAAGTGTTGTTTTATGATTACAGCAAAATCCCACAAACCTGATGCTGATGTCATTCGTCATAGCGTGCAATATGAAACATAGCTTTTCTCGCTAAAGCAAAGCTCACATAAACCTGAGAGTTAGCGCTCGCATCACAAAGGAATAAAAGGCTTGTCATCATTCAGTGTCATTATCTATCCAAATTAGTGAATTACTGACATTGCTGTTCCCTTGCACTAGTCCTGTTTGATTATTTAGTCCCAGATTAGACCTAGTGGGCTAGGTCTTACATAGGCTACACACGTTTCACATTCTGACACCGCAGCGCGCAGCCTCTGCATGGGTTGTACCATGTGAGGGAGTTCTCCCCTCCTATAGAGTTGGTTGGGTCCATAGTCCGTCTTTTCCAAAACGTTTTCTCAGGTGGGCTACCGCGGCACCGCCGGCGCCTACCGATAGCTGGGCCGGCCCTACCGTAACGGTGCGCATCAGGGAGGATGGATGGGAGGAAGAGGCCAGGAGATATGGAAGCTTTTTTCCGCCACAGAATAAAACATTTTAAAAGATAATTGCGACTTTTTATCTCACAATTGCGAGTTTACATCTCGCAATTCTGACTTTATTTCTCAGAATTGCGAGATATAAAGTCAAAATTGCTTGAAATAAAGTCGCAATTGCGTGTTATAAAATCAGAATGAGAGATATAAAGTCAGAATTGCGTGATATAGTCGCAATTGTGAGTTATAAAGTCAGAATTGCGAGATATAAATTCAGAATTGTGTGAAATAAAGTCGCAATTGCTTCTTATAAAGTCAGAATTGCAAGATATAAAGTCAGAACTGCGTAAAATAAAGTTGCAGTTGCTTATAAAGTCAGAACCGCAAGATATAGAGTCAGAATTGTGATATAAAGTCGCGTTATAAAGTCAGAATTGCGAAATATAAAGTCAGAATTGTGTGAAATAAAGTCGCAATTGCTTATAAAGTCTAAGTGAATTATTATTTAACCTTTACATTATTTGTTATTAATACAAACTACACAATAGTAAGAGCTGAACTGTTGCTTCATTTATCCAATTTAGAAAAAGTGCTAATTTAGAATTCCACCATGGAAAAAGTGGGCCGGTCTTGGGCCTGAAACTCCCGGGCTGAAAAGTGGCCCCACTCCGGCCCTGGTGTAGGCTACCTGACTTTACAAACATCTGACATATTAAATAACTAAAGCATCCAGTGTCTAGCAGTGCAGCAGCATTTTTGGCTGAGGGAATTCCTGGAGGGACTTCAGATCCGGTCATTCCCGAAGATCCAAGGGCCTTCATAAAATGTAAGAGGTTTACATATGTGTTATTTTTTTATATAGGCTATTTTAGAGGCCTACAGAGGTAATGTTAATATTATGTGTCTACACATCAAACAATCTACACATTCTGATTATTTCACATTTTTATGTGGAGTAGCCGATAGAATCAAAGTTTAAATCTAAGTATAAATGGGTATTCTTATCTCTCCCCCCGCCCCCTGAGGTGTGGAAGAACAGCAGAAGGACGGTCCATCAACTTCTGGTGCACAGATTAACACAGTTCAGTGATTTCCAGTAATGCCACAGTTTAATTCTGTAGAATTTGTTTAGAACGACACTCGGTTACTAACGTAACCTCGGTTCTCTCTAGAGAGGGAACGAGTGTTGCGTAAGTTTAGCTTACGCTACGGGAAAACTCCTTTTCTCGAGAATACTGAAGCAGAAATTATCCTTTTAATTTTTAGAATGTAAAACGCATTTGCTGCAGCAGGCAGACATAGGCGAGACAGCTCACGCGTCTATTGGCTGCTCTGCGGCAACTGCTGCAACCTATCAGTGCGTCTTGGCATGACTCCAGCGCCAGTGGGAAGCCTTCCCGCGCTGTCGTCATAGCCCGCCAGAACAGGGTGTGGCTTCGCCTATAAAACCCCACTGCACAGGTTGCACAAGTGATTTCAGTCGACTAGAAGCGAAAACCAAAGTGCAGCACAAGCACGGCAGGCTACGCAACACTCGTTCCCTCTCTTACGAGAGTACTCTCGTGTTGCGTAAGTTTAGCTTACGCTACGGGAACCCTATGTAATACGCTGTGCGTGCTGAAAATCAAACACTTATGTCCCAAGGGCAGTGCCCGGGGCTCATGTAAAGTGAAGCAATCACAGCGGCATAACAGGGCGGGACGACTCGGTGTTATGAGATAGGTGCATTAGCGTGTATACATACAGATAAGGCAGTATGACCACCCTTAAACTGCATAGGTCACAGGACTTGCAGTATATCAACAGTCTAGTCAAACCGCGTTGAGTATTGACAACGTCAATATAGCATTATCAGACTGAGAGCAGTCTGGCCTGTAATGCGGGTACTTCTAGGTTATAAAACCTAACAAATGTAGACAGCGAGGCCCAGCCTCCTGCCATACAAATGTCATGGATAGAAACCCCACTTGACCATGCCCACGACGAGGCCATGCCTCTAGTCGAGTGGGCCCTCACCCCCAAAGGGCAGTTTAAACCCTTGGATGCATAAGCTGACGCGATAGCGTCCACTATCCATCTGGACAGGGTCTGTTTCAAGATGGCTAGCCCTTTAATGCGGCCACCGAACGAAACGAAAAGCTGCTCCGATTGCCTGAAAGCAGCGGAGCGCTCCACATAAATCCTTAATGCCCTCACCGGGCAGAGAAGATTAACCCCTGCCTCACTATCAGACATAGGGAGGGCCGAGAGGGAGATAACTTGTGCTCTGAAAGGAGTCGTAAGCACTTTAGGGACGTAACCGTGTCTTGGTTTGAGGATGACTTTAGAGTCATTAGGCCCAAATTCCAAGCACGTAGCGCTTACTGAAAGCGCGTGCAGGTCGCCCACCCGTTTTACTGAGGCTAGCGTGGTTTTAAACGATAGGTATTTTAACCCTACCGTGTGCAGAGGTTCAAACGGTTCACCCTTCATGGCATCGAGGACCGTAGAAAGGTCCCAAACCGGAACCGAAGGTGGCCGAGGAGGATTCGTCCTCCTAGCACCCCTTAGGAAACGAATTATGAGGTTGTTCTTTCCTAACGAATGGCCGCTTGCAGGGTTTGTGAACGCTGCTATAGCCACCACATACACTTTGAGCGTGGAAGGGGTTCTCCCGCTGTCCAACAGCTCTTGTAGGAAAGAAAGAACCACCGTTACCTCTGCTTTTAGAGGGTTCAATCATGAGCTGAGCACCACTCAGCAAACACTGACCATTTAGAGTTGTAAAGCCGTCTAGTAAACGGAGCTCTTGCCTCTGTGATCGTGTTCAGCACTCCCTCTGGGAGGTGCAGTGGTGGTAGTTGATCACCCACACATGCAGAGCCCACAGCTCGGGGTATGGGTGCCACACTGTTCCCTGGGCCTGAGACAACAGGTCTTTCCTCAGCGGAATCGGCCATGGAGCCGCGCTTTCTAGTTCTACCAGTTCTGGGAACCAGACTTGATTTTCCCATAGCAGAGCTATGAGAAGTATCGAGCATTTGCTATCCCTGAGTCGTTTGATTACCTGTGGTAACAGAGTGACCGGGGGAAAAGCATACAGCGGGCGTCTGGGCCAGGTTTGGGCCAGCGCGTCCATCTCTTTCGAGAAGAACATTGGGCAGTGAGCGTTGGCTTGCGACGCGAACAGGTCTACCTCTGCCCTGCCGAAAACGTCCCAGATATTTTGCACCGCGAGGGGGTGCAGGGACCACTCTCCTGGGGAGAGCTTTGCCCTGGATAACATATCTGGGCCCACATTCAGGACGCCTGGCACGTGCGCCGCTCTCAGCGAGCGCAGATTGTGCTGGCTCCATAAGAGGAGGCGCTTTGCTATTAAAAAGAGGCTCTAGGATTTGAGGCCGCCCTGGCGATTTATGTAGGACACCACTGACGTATTGTCTGTTCTGACTAGAACGTGGTGGTTCCTCAGTGCAGGGAGGAAGAACTGAAGGGCATTCTCGACCGCTTTCATCTCCAGACAGTTTATGTGGAGACGCTTTTCTGCGTCTGACCACAGGCCCATAGAAGGTCTCCCGTATAGGCCGCCCCAACCCTTGTTGGATGCGTCTGTCGAGACCACTTTGATTCGTGAAGCGATGCCCAAGTTCACGCCTGACTGGTACCAGCCGGGTCTAGTCCACGGTTTCAAGGCGGAAACGCATGTCTGATTCACCGTGAGACGGAGCAGACCTGAGGTCCATGCTCGCGCTGGTACTCGCCGTCTCAACCATATTTGAAAAGGGCGCATATTCATCAAACCCAACTGTAGAACTGACGAGGCTGAGGCCATGAGACCCATCATCCTCTGGAACACCCTGAGGGGGAGATTTTTCCCCACAGTGAATGTCGCTGCCAGGCGCTGTATCACTGCCGCGCGTTCTCGCATCAGGCGCGCCGCCATACAGTTGGAGTCTAGTTCTTTCCCCAGAAAGGAAATTTTCTGGCTGGGGAGTAGATTGCTTTTGGCCCAATTGACTCTGAGACCCAATGTACGAGGTGCCAAAGACAGGCCGAAGGGAAGAACGGTGTACTGATAAGCCCGGCCCTCGAAGGCTAACCTCAAGAAGGGCCTGTGACAGGCTGCTATTTGGATCTGAAAATAAGCGTCTTTCAGATCCACTGATATAAACCAATCTCGGTCGAATTCGAGCGAGAATTTGTCTGGTTGTAGTCATTTTGAACAAGCGCTTCACCAGCGCTTTGTTCAGGTGTCTGAGATCTAATATAGGGCGGAGCCCGCCATCCTTTTTTGGTACTAAGAAGGAACCGCTGTAAAACCCCGACTCGCTTCCTGCCGAGGGGACTGCTTCCACAGCCCCTTTTCTCAGTAAATTCGCTATTTCAGTGCGAAGTAGGTGTGCTACTTCCTGATTCACCGAGGTTTCGACCGGGCTATGAAGCGCGGTGGTCTGCGAGCGAACTGAAGCGAGTATCTCCGTTTCACTATATTTAGCACCCATTTCGAAGCCCCTGGAATGCTTTCCCACGCTTTCGCGTGAATGGCCAGGGGTTGAATGAAATCTGGGTTGTGGTCGCTCGTATTCGGGGACCCGGAGACCCAGCCATGATGACGTACTTCGTTCATCACGTTCATTTCGAGTGGGGCATACAGTGTTTCGCGCAGTATTTCTGTAACTGGCGGCCCAGCCATGAGCGCGGGCAGCTGCTTTGATACAGATACAGCTCCGCTTGGCGCTGCGAGCTGTTCACAAAGACTGTGCGCTGAGAGGCAGACATGTGACCTGCACTCACCACACTGGCAGCGCGCACGCTCACACATTGGGGCTCTATGTGTGTGCGCGGTAGGGGTTGCACGACTACTGATTTCTGCTAGTCGATTTCTTATCAAAACAATACTCGAGTTACTCGACTAACGTTACTCGTTGTTCATGCTACTGTAAATGAAAAGACATGAAATAGCTATCTTATTAATAAACATTTATTTATTGATAGCCTAATGCAACAATTACATAAGTAAACTCTCAAAACATTATAATTATGACATTCCATTTTTAAATTTTCATGTAACAGTCTAAAGCCAAATAAATGACGTTCTTGCCTTTCATTTCAGACGTCTGCTTCTAGGGGCCGTCACATATCGCGTCTTTTCCGCGCTCAAGGTCGTTATTTCAAATGTAGGCGCACGCTCATAATGAAAGCAATATGGTGCGCTAGTTTTTCCAGGCGGTTTTTTTCTTCTCATCTCCAGAAATATATCTAGTAGTAAAGCTAATGCAAGGGCTAGAAATCAATTAATCCTTTGCTGAATGATACTTCTTCGTCGTCATCATGGAGAGCGCAGTTTGTTTGCATAGCAACGACAGACGCCACGGGAGGAGACAGCGGCACGGCCGCGCGTGCTTTCCACACGTTTTTAGACGCAATATGTGAACGGCCTCTTGCAGAGTTGGCCAATTACAATATTTTTGTCATCCTTGATGAAATACTTCCACACATCTGACGTGTGGTGTCTGTTGGTGACGTTCGCCATTTTTAATTCATTTATGGTTAATGGACGCTCGAGTAGTCGATTGTTTCCGACAGCGTCGACTAGTGGTTGAAGTAGTCGATCTATCGACTACTCGACTAGTCTATGCAAGCCCTAGTGCACGGCGCAGATACAGTCATATTCACAAGCGGGGGTGAGCGCTGTACAGCAGGCACATTCCCTGCACTTAAAACATGAACGGCGTGAGCCGGTTTGACTGATATGGACCCTGTGGTGTTGTGGGACACTGCATTGGTAGTGCTTGTGTGTAAGAGTGAACACTGGGGAGTGGGCACAATTCTTACACTTAGCGGTCGGGCGGCTAGAGCCAGCTTTATTGTTTTCGACCTTGAATGAGTGTGACACACAGTGAGGGTAGTGTTTTCGTGTAGGGGTGGGCACTGGGCAGTGGGCACCTGTCCTACATTTAAGACACCTTCGGCCTGAGCCGGAATATGACCCAAAATAATGCTCTTTTTGAGAGATATGTGGGTCGCCGTGAAAACGGCGTTTGTGTGCAGGCGAGCGAGTTGTGGAACTGACTCGTTGGCTGCTGGATACACCCTTTGAATCACCTCTGCTGAGGGAACTGAGAGAGCGGTTCGTGCATACTTCGATGGCTGCCCGGCCGCAGCGGGGCTTGACCATCGGCGTTTTCCTAGAATGGCTAGGAAGACTTTGGAGGCTCAAAGCTCAGCGCGAGCTTGTGCCTGGGTCCCCGGGCGGGAGGCGGTAAAAATAAATTAAAAAAAACACTGACGTGCATCCCGGCCCTGGTGTTGCGAGGTGGGCGGTGGAGGCGGTGGGGGCGCTGTTTTCCGAGCGGGCGGCTGCTTCCTAGCGCGGCCCGCTGCAGAATTAGAGCGCCACGGCAGAAAATGTCTCATGGCCTGGGACGTTTGCTGCACCTCTGTATACCGCTCCGTGAAGCCCTTCACCGAGGGACCGAACAAACCCGCTGGTGACACGGGGGCGTCAAGGAAAGTGGCACGGTCAGACTCGGACATGTCCGACAGTTGCGGCCGATAGCTTGAGCAGCGGTCTTGGTAGCTCTGAGAGCTAAGTCTGTTGCGCTTCTCAAGTCCGTCACGCGCTCTGCAGATGGGCCAGCCTCGTCCAGTGACTGGAGAAGGTTGGCCTGGTGGATCTGTAAAACGGCAATAGTATGCAGAGCGGAGGCAGCTTGACCGGCGGCGGCGTAGGCGCGACCGATCAGCGATGAAGTCGTCCAGCAGGCTTTAGTGGGTAGGCTCGGCTTGGACCGCCATCCCGCAGAGGGCGGGCACAAGTGAGTCGCTACCGCTTCCTCGACGGGAGGAATACAAAGATATCTTTCGTGCCGTCAACCGCGGAGAGCGTCGAAGAGACAGAGGATTTTAGCCTGGCTGAGAACGGAGCTCCCCAGGACTTGGAGAGCTCATCATGCAGTTCGGGGAGGAAGGGAGCGGGCCTCGAAACAGGTGCAGAGCGGCGTCCAGGCAGAAAGCAGCCGTCCAACCTGTTAGGCGCGGGCTCCTTGGGCGTTGACCACTCGAGGCCGAGGTCTTCTACGGCCTTAGTAACAAGGTGGAGAAACTCGGCGTCGACAGAAGCCCTCACACTGGATTCCTGCGTCGATGGGGCGGGGTCCGGGATGGACCAGCCCTCACTCTCGGACGCCAGAATGGAACAGCTGTCTTCCTCCTGCCGTCGAGAAAAGAGACGGGGGACTCAGAGAAAGAGGCTCGCGGGGACCCCGCCGGCGAGTGCTCTTTCACGGAGACTTCTGGTGGCCTTTGTGAGCGGCGCTTTTTACGGCGCGGCCCAGCAGAAGGCGTAGAGGTAGCGGTTTTGGTGGCGAACAAAGCCTGTCGAGCCCGCAGGGTCGAGAGAGGCAAAGATTCGCACTCACGGCAGCCGCCCTCGGCGAGCGCATGATCCGCGTGGTCCTTTCCCAGGCAGGAAGCGCACAGTTCGTGGCGGTCCCCGTCGCTGAGAATGGCTCGGCACGAGCCACAGGACATGATGGGCATTGAAAAATGCCTTTGCTCTTTTAGGAAGAGAAAAGTGCGTGTCGCAGCGGCGAACACACACGGACAGATTTGAAAAAGGATATGAGCGCCGGGAGCGAGGCAGGTACGGCGAGCGAAGGTGGCGAATATCCAGCCGGGTCCTTGACTCGAGCTCGTCCCGCTGATATGCTGAACGACGGCGTTGCTTCTCTCTCTGGATCCAGTGAAGTCCTTCGCTGAAGGAGACGAAATCACTTGTGCAACCTGTGCAGTGGGGTTTTATAGGCGAAGCCACACCCTGTTCTGGCGGGCTATGACGACAGCGCAGGAAGGCTTCCCATTGGCGCTGGAGTCATGCCAAGACGCACTGATAGGTTGCAGCAGTTGCCGCAGAGCAGCCAATAGGCGCGAGCTGTCTCGCCTATGTCTGCCTGCTGCAGCAAATGTGTTTTACATTCTAAAAATTAAAAGGATAATTTTTGCTTCAGTATTCTCGAGAAAAGGAGTTTTCCCGTAGCGTAAGCTAAACTTACGCAACACGAGAGTACTCTCGTAAGAGAACTACATTATGTAACTCTAATCTACTACTGTATTTTCAGTTGCCAGTTAAGGTGTTATATGGACCGGTTATACAAACCACGGTAAGGAGCACACTGAGTCATGTCCTCCGCACCGAAGTGTTAAGTCTGCTGGCCAAAGGGGCCATCGAGAAGATCCCCCCTTCTCAGAGCCAGGTTTTTACAGCCGTTACTTTCTTGTTCCAAAGAAAGACGGCGGCCTGAGACCCATTTTAGATCTCAGACATCTGAACAAGGCTCTCATGTCACGGCCGTTCAGAATGCTCACGACCAGACACATCACTGGCGCAGATTCGCCCAGGCGACTGGTTTTTCTCAATAGTTCTAAAAGACGCTTACTTTCACATTCAAGTGAACCCCCACCACAGGCCATTCTTGAGATTCGCCTTCGAGGGGCAGACATACCAGTACACAGTCCTACCATTTGGACTGGCACTGGCACCTCGTACATTCACGAAGTGCATGGATGCAGCTCTCTCCCCCCTGAGACAGCGGGGCATGCGCATCCTGAACTACCTCGACGACTGGCTCATATTGACTCAGTCAGAGGCGGAGTCACATACTCACAGAGCCTGGCTCCTCAGACATCTGGAATGTCTAGGGCTCAAGGTCAATTTTGCCAAGAGTATTCTGTTGCCCAGCCAACGTATCACGTTCCTGGGAACAGTTTTCGACTCCGTAATTATGAGAGCATGGCACACACCGGCCCGTGCTCTAACAATTCAGCAGCTCGCGACATCGTTCACAGAGGGCTCTTATGTACCCCTCAGAACGTTTCAGAGGATCCTTGGCCTCATGGCCTCTGCATCATCAGTACTCCAACTCGGCCTACTGCGTATGCGTCCTCTTCAGCTGTGGCTAGCACCTCTGGTGCCACCCCACGCCTGGCACTCAGGCCACTTGATTATCAAGGTGGACCAGCGCTGTGTTCAAGCCCTGGCCCCTTGGAAAGACGCCAGCTGGTACCAGCAGGGCGTAAGCATGGGGGTGGTCTCAGAGAGGAGGGTGATTTCAACAGACGCTTCCAACTCGGGTTGGGGAGCTCTGTACGAGGGCAGGCCTGCCTCCGGCCTCTGGTCGAGCTCGGAGAAACGCCTACACATCAACTGCCTCGAAATGAGAGCAGTTTTTCTAGCCCTAAAAACCTTCCTCCCTCACCTGGCTGGACACCACGTGCTGGTCCGGACGGACAATATGTCGGTGGTCTCTTACATAAATCGCCAGGGTGGCCTCAGGTCCCGCAACCTGTTTGCCATAGCCACGCAGCTCCTGCTTTGGGCTCACACCAACCTGCGCTCGCTCAGGGCAGCTCACGTGCCAGGCACGTTGAACACAGGAGCAGACATGCTCTCTCGGGGCACAGTTCCCCCAGAGGAATGGTCTCTCCACCCTCAGACCGTTCTCCTGCTATGGGAGGTCTTCGGGAAGGCAGAAGTAGATCTTTTCGCCTCAGAAGACAACTGTCACTGCCCAATCTTCTTTTCAAAGAACAGGGATGCGTTGGCCCACGACTGGCCCAACCTTCCTCTCTATGCGTTTCCTCCGGTCTCGATGCTCCCTCAGGTCATCGAATGGATCAGGAACACCAAAAGCGCGGTTCTCTTGGTGGCTCCTCTCTGGCGGACCCAGATTTGGTTCCCAGAGTTGATGCAACTGTCTGTAACAGACCCGTGGCCAATTCCACTGAGGTGCGACCTCCTGGCTCAGGCCAACAGGACAATCTGGCATCCCCGTCCCGACTTGTGGGCCCTACATGTATGGCCACTCAACGGGTACCCCAGGATCTCCCAGAGGGTGTCCTGAACACTATTATGGAGGCTAGAGCTCCGTCTACTAGACGCCTCTATCACCTTAAATGGTCAGCGTTCTCCAGCTGGTGTTTAGCTCGGAACCTCGACCCACACACTTGTGAAGTGCCAAAAGTGCTTTCTTTTCTGCAAGAGATGTTGGATGCGGGTCGCTCCCCCTCCACTCTCAAAGTGTACGTGGCAGCCATTGCTGCTTTTCACGTATTGGAAGCCGGAGCCTCCTTAGGTAAAAACGACCTTATAGTTCGTTTCCTTAAGGGCGCCAGAAGGCTTAACCCGCCTCGGCCACCGTCTGTACCGGCCTGGGACCTTTCTCTGGTCCTGCGGGCTCTTAGGGGACCTCCCTTTGAACCACTTCAGTCAGCTGATCTCAAGCCCCTCTCTCTGAAAACCGCCCTGCTTCTAGCACTGGCGTCAGTTAAAAGAGTAGGGGACTTGCCAGAAGGCTTAACCCGCCTCGGCCACCGTCTGTACCGGCCTGGGACCTTTCTCTGGTCCTGCGGGCTCTTAGGGGACCTCCCTTTGAACCACTTCAGTCAGCTGATCTCAAGCCCCTCTCTCTGAAAACCGCCCTGCTTCTAGCACTGGCGTCAGTTAAAAGAGTAGGGGACTTGCAGGCGCTTTCTACTTGCGCTTCCTGTCTGGAGTTTGGCCCTAATGACTCCAAGGTCACTCTTAGGCCAAGACATGGATATGTGCCTAAGGTGCTCTCAACTCCGTTCAGAGCCCAGGTTATTTCTCTGTCAGCTCTTCCCTCCTCTGAAGAGGACAGTGATTCTCTCACGCTTTGCCCCGTCAGAGCTTTGAGAATTTATCTGGAGCGTTCGGCCTCTTTCAGACAGTCTGAACAGCTCTTCGTTTGTTTCGGGGGCCGATCCAAGGGCATTCCTGTGACTAAGCTCACGCTGTCCAGATGGATAGTTGACGCCATTGCTCTGGCTTACACCTCACTGGGCCTCTCTTGTCCCATAGGTGTTAGAGCTCACTCCACTAGAGGCGTCGCCTCTTCGTGGGCTTGGTCGAGTGGTGTTCCTATTGAGGACATTTGTGCGGTGGCCGGCTGGTCCGTTCCGTTCACATTTGTGAGGTTCTATAACCTAGATGTTCCTGCCCTGCAGGCACGAGTTCTTTCTGTCTAGACCCTGGCTCTGTGGACCCAGACTAGTTTTGGAATTGGACACACAAGCTGTCTTTATGAATTATGATTAAGCTAATCTGGCCCTTGGCCCTGATCTTAATTATTGGATAATCTCTGGGCCCGATGTTCGGTCTCGTTTATCCTGGCTATTCTGTAACTTCCCGGAACTTCTGGTGAGTCAGAGCGGCCAAAAGATTAATAGCACGGCGTTTTAAATAGCGTTCCCACAGCGTTTGCAACGCAGTACGAGAGAACGTTCTCGTAAGGGAACGTACTTGGTTACTTACGTAACCTCGGTTCCCTTAGAGATAAGGGAACGAGTACTGCGTTGCCTTGTCGTGCTATTTCTCTTATGTCAGGTGTTTTTCGCTTCAGTCGATTATACCTGTCTAATGGCGGATTATTATCTATATTTATATGCTTTGATCACGTGCAGTTTTGCGCGCTTGTCTCTGGCAGTGTGCCAAGTGACCTGATTGGTTCGCGCGCCTCTGCTGATCCGCCATTGGTTCGTGCAGTTGCCCACAGCACAGCCTATCAGCTCGCTCGCGCGAGCCTGATGCTCTCGCCTGTGCTGCATGCAATGCGTTTTAAAATAAAGGCTTCAATATTCTCGAGAAAAGGAGTTTTCCCACAGCATTTGCAATGCAGTACTCGTTCCCTTATCTCTAAGGGAACCGAGGTTACGTAAGTAACCAAGTACGTTTTCACTTAACCTCCTTTCTGAAACAGGCCCCAGTTGTTGGTAATTTGTTGTGTAGCGTGCACGACGCCGCATCCAATGTAGACAGCATTGCTTTTGTTAACACACAGCTCGTAGAAACGGGCCTGGCAGCTCGCAACAGTTCTAGACACGGTGAAAGTTTCCTGATTGTGACGGATGGCCGAATTTACATGACACATTATAAATGAGCATAGTCTGCGATAGATACAGTGCCAAAAAGAAGAGAAGAGGATAGAAGAGGATAAAAGGGGATAAAGACAGAGGTAAAGTGATGTAGTGAATGAACAGTTTATTGCATAGGAGTAAGATACTTTCATGGCAGTTATTTTTTATCATATATAACTTAATGTTAGCAGTTGTTCTGAGTTCTCCAGAGTCCCCAGACTGTGTGATTTTGTTACAATCATGTCAGTTTTAAGACGCATTTTTTATTATCACTTTTTTTTATTAATGTTTTACTCTACAGTTGTGCAGTTTGGGGGGGATACAGTACAGGCCAAAAGTTTGGAAACATTACTATTTTTAATGTTTTTGAAAGAAGTTTCTTCTGCTCATCAAGCCTGCTTTTATTTGATCAAAAATACAGAAAAAAAAATAATAAATATTGTGATATATTATTACAATTTAAAATAATTGGTTTTCAATTTATTATACTTTAAATTATCATTTTTTTCTGTGATGCAAAGCTGAATTTTCATTACTCCAGTCTTCAGTGTCACATGTGACATCCAGTCTATCACATGATCCTTTAGAAATCATTCTAATATTCTGATTTATTATGAGTGTTGGAAACAGTTCTGCTGCCTCATATATTTGATGAATAAAATGTTAAAAAGAACTGCATTTATTCAAAATAAATAAAAAATATTTTCTAATTATATAAATCATCTTTACGATCACTTTTTATCAATTTAACACATCCTTGCTGAATAAAAGTATTGATTTATTTCAAAAAAAGAAAGAACAAAATTACTGACCCCACATTACTGACCAGTGGAGTATATTGTTGTTACAAAAGATTTATATATTTTTTTATTTATTTTTTATTTTATTTTTTTTATTCATCAAAGTATCCTTAAAAAGTATCACAGGTTATGAAAAAATATTAAGCAGCAGAACTGTTTCCAACTTTGATAATGAATCATCATATTATAATGATTTCTAAAGGATCATGTGATAGACTGGAGTAATGATCCTGAAAATTCAGCTTTGCATCACAGAAATAAATGATAATTTAAAGGGGGGGTACAATGGTGTTTCATGTATTCAGAGTTGTTTACAGTGTTAAAGAGATGGATTCTCATGCTTAACACGGCCAAAGTTTTTTAAAAATATTTTGGACGAATAACGGAGAATTTCTGTGCCGAAAATCTTACTTCCGGGTTGGTACAAGTTTCGGCTGTTTTTTTTTTTTTTTACCGTGGATCTAATGACGTAGACCAGAGTGGAACTCCTTATATGAGCATTTCTCCCGGAAAAGCGCGACCGCGCACCTCAACGCGCTTCAACAGGAAATCATCGGCAGCGCTGCATAGTGTCTCCAAAGTGTTTTTGGTGAGGGAAAGCTTACCAAAGAACCCGGCGTTAGGAACAGTGGATGCAGAAACGAGTTGTGTAGACTGTTTGTTCCCTGCATTTGGACGATGAATGTTTTATAAACAAAGCCCAGATCGACGGATTCTCTCTATGGCTCTGGCTTCGCCCACACGGCCCGCCTCCAGACGCTCGTTTTTTTCCGGAAAGACTCGGTACAGCCTATTTTCTCTTATAAATATAATAAAACTAAAAGACTTTTTGGAGATATGAAGGATGCAATACTACTCTATAGGTACTCAAGATTAACAGGAGATTGAGTGAAAATGAGCATTTCACCCCCCCTTTAAAGTATAATAAATAGAAAACCAATTATTTTAAATTGTAATAATATATCACAATATTACTTTTTTTTCCCTGTATTTTTTATCAAATAAGTGCAGGCTTGATGAGCAGAAGAAATTTCTTTCAAAAACATTAAAAATAGTAATGTTTCCAAACTTTTGGCCTGTACTGTATATGGCATTTTTAAAATGTATTTGCCAAAATTAGTAATGATATTTATTTACAGGTTTATTAAAAATAGCAAAGTTCACATTAAATCTGTATTGTAAAACGTGCTATAAAAGAAAAACGGCGTTTGTGTGCAGGCGAGCGAGTTGTCGAACTGACTCGTTGGCTGCTGGATACACCCTTTGAATCACCTCTGCTGAGGGAACTGAGAGAGCGGTTCGTGCATACTTCGATGGCTGCCCGGCCGCAGCGGGGCTTGACCATCGGCGTTTTCCTAGAATGGCTAGGAAGACTTTGGAGGCTCAAAGCTCAGCGCGAGCTTGTGCCTGGGTCCCCGGGCGGGAGGCGGTAAAAATAAATAAAAAAAAACACTGACGTGCATCCCGGCCCTGGTGTTGCGAGGTGGGCGGTGGAGGCGGTGGGGGCGCTGTTTTCCGAGCGGGCGGCTGCTTCCTAGCGCGGCCCGCTGCAGAATTAGAGCGCCACGGCAGAAAATGTCTCATGGCCTGGGACGTTTGCTGCACCTCTGTATACCGCTCCGTGAAGCCCTTCACCGAGGGACCGAACAAACCCGCTGGTGACACGGGGGCGTCAAGGAAAGTGGCACGGTCAGACTCGGACATGTCCGACAGTTGCGGCCGATAGCTTGAGCAGCGGTCTTGGTAGCTCTGAGAGCTAAGTCTGTTGCGCTTCTCAAGTCCGTCACGCGCTCTGCAGATGGGCCAGCCTCGTCCAGTGACTGGAGAAGGTTGGCCTGGTGGATCTGTAAAACGGCAATAGTATGCAGAGCGGAGGCAGCTTGACCGGCGGCGGCGTAGGCGCGACCGATCAGCGATGAAGTCGTCCAGCAGGCTTTAGTGGGTAGGCTCGGCTTGGACCGCCATCCCGCAGAGGGCGGGCACAAGTGAGTCGCTACCGCTTCCTCGACGGGAGGAATACAAAGATATCTTTCGTGCCGTCAACCGCGGAGAGCGTCGAAGAGACAGAGGATTTTAGCCTGGCTGAGAACGGAGCTCCCCAGGACTTGGAGAGCTCATCATGCAGTTCGGGGAGGAAGGGAGCGGGCCTCGAAACAGGTGCAGAGCGGCGTCCAGGCAGAAAGCAGCCGTCCAACCTGTTAGGCGCGGGCTCCTTGGGCGTTGACCACTCGAGGCCGAGGTCTTCTACGGCCTTAGTAACAAGGTGGAGAAACTCGGCGTCGACAGAAGCCCTCACACTGGATTCCTGCGTCGATGGGGCGGGGTCCGGGATGGACCAGCCCTCACTCTCGGACGCCAGAATGGAACAGCTGTCTTCCTCCTGCCGTCGAGAAAAGAGACGGGGGACTCAGAGAAAGAGGCTCGCGGGGACCCCGCCGGCGAGTGCTCTTTCACGGAGACTTCTGGTGGCCTTTGTGAGCGGCGCTTTTTACGGCGCGGCCCAGCAGAAGGCGTAGAGGTAGCGGTTTTGGTGGCGAACAAAGCCTGTCGAGCCCGCAGGGTCGAGAGAGGCAAAGATTCGCACTCACGGCAGCCGCCCTCGGCGAGCGCATGATCCGCGTGGTCCTTTCCCAGGCAGGAAGCGCACAGTTCGTGGCGGTCCCCGTCGCTGAGAATGGCTCGGCACGAGCCACAGGACATGATGGGCATTGAAAAATGCCTTTGCTCTTTTAGGAAGAGAAAAGTGCGTGTCGCAGCGGCGAACACACACGGACAGATTTGAAAAAGGATATGAGCGCCGGGAGCGAGGCAGGTACGGCGAGCGAAGGTGGCGAATATCCAGCCGGGTCCTTGACTCGAGCTCGTCCCGCTGATATGCTGAACGACGGCGTTGCTTCTCTCTCTGGATCCAGTGAAGTCCTTCGCTGAAGGAGACGAAATCACTTGTGCAACCTGTGCAGTGGGGTTTTATAGGCGAAGCCACACCCTGTTCTGGCGGGCTATGACGACAGCGCAGGAAGGCTTCCCATTGGCGCTGGAGTCATGCCAAGACGCACTGATAGGTTGCAGCAGTTGCCGCAGAGCAGCCAATAGGCGCGAGCTGTCTCGCCTATGTCTGCCTGCTGCAGCAAATGTGTTTTACATTCTAAAAATTAAAAGGATAATTTTTGCTTCAGTATTCTCGAGAAAAGGAGTTTTCCCGTAGCGTAAGCTAAACTTACGCAACACGAGAGTACTCTCGTAAGAGAACTACATTATGTAACTCTAATCTACTACTGTATTTTCAGTTGCCAGTTAAGGTGTTATATGGACCGGTTATACAAACCACGGTAAGGAGCACACTGAGTCATGTCCTCCGCACCGAAGTGTTAAGTCTGCTGGCCAAAGGGGCCATCGAGAAGATCCCCCCTTCTCAGAGCCAGGTTTTTACAGCCGTTACTTTCTTGTTCCAAAGAAAGACGGCGGCCTGAGACCCATTTTAGATCTCAGACATCTGAACAAGGCTCTCATGTCACGGCCGTTCAGAATGCTCACGACCAGACACATCACTGGCGCAGATTCGCCCAGGCGACTGGTTTTTCTCAATAGTTCTAAAAGACGCTTACTTTCACATTCAAGTGAACCCCCACCACAGGCCATTCTTGAGATTCGCCTTCGAGGGGCAGACATACCAGTACACAGTCCTACCATTTGGACTGGCACTGGCACCTCGTACATTCACGAAGTGCATGGATGCAGCTCTCTCCCCCCTGAGACAGCGGGGCATGCGCATCCTGAACTACCTCGACGACTGGCTCATATTGACTCAGTCAGAGGCGGAGTCACATACTCACAGAGCCTGGCTCCTCAGACATCTGGAATGTCTAGGGCTCAAGGTCAATTTTGCCAAGAGTATTCTGTTGCCCAGCCAACGTATCACGTTCCTGGGAACAGTTTTCGACTCCGTAATTATGAGAGCATGGCACACACCGGCCCGTGCTCTAACAATTCAGCAGCTCGCGACATCGTTCACAGAGGGCTCTTATGTACCCCTCAGAACGTTTCAGAGGATCCTTGGCCTCATGGCCTCTGCATCATCAGTACTCCAACTCGGCCTACTGCGTATGCGTCCTCTTCAGCTGTGGCTAGCACCTCTGGTGCCACCCCACGCCTGGCACTCAGGCCACTTGATTATCAAGGTGGACCAGCGCTGTGTTCAAGCCCTGGCCCCTTGGAAAGACGCCAGCTGGTACCAGCAGGGCGTAAGCATGGGGGTGGTCTCAGAGAGGAGGGTGATTTCAACAGACGCTTCCAACTCGGGTTGGGGAGCTCTGTACGAGGGCAGGCCTGCCTCCGGCCTCTGGTCGAGCTCGGAGAAACGCCTACACATCAACTGCCTCGAAATGAGAGCAGTTTTTCTAGCCCTAAAAACCTTCCTCCCTCACCTGGCTGGACACCACGTGCTGGTCCGGACGGACAATATGTCGGTGGTCTCTTACATAAATCGCCAGGGTGGCCTCAGGTCCCGCAACCTGTTTGCCATAGCCACGCAGCTCCTGCTTTGGGCTCACACCAACCTGCGCTCGCTCAGGGCAGCTCACGTGCCAGGCACGTTGAACACAGGAGCAGACATGCTCTCTCGGGGCACAGTTCCCCCAGAGGAATGGTCTCTCCACCCTCAGACCGTTCTCCTGCTATGGGAGGTCTTCGGGAAGGCAGAAGTAGATCTTTTCGCCTCAGAAGACAACTGTCACTGCCCAATCTTCTTTTCAAAGAACAGGGATGCGTTGGCCCACGACTGGCCCAACCTTCCTCTCTATGCGTTTCCTCCGGTCTCGATGCTCCCTCAGGTCATCGAATGGATCAGGAACACCAAAAGCGCGGTTCTCTTGGTGGCTCCTCTCTGGCGGACCCAGATTTGGTTCCCAGAGTTGATGCAACTGTCTGTAACAGACCCGTGGCCAATTCCACTGAGGTGCGACCTCCTGGCTCAGGCCAACAGGACAATCTGGCATCCCCGTCCCGACTTGTGGGCCCTACATGTATGGCCACTCAACGGGTACCCCAGGATCTCCCAGAGGGTGTCCTGAACACTATTATGGAGGCTAGAGCTCCGTCTACTAGACGCCTCTATCACCTTAAATGGTCAGCGTTCTCCAGCTGGTGTTTAGCTCGGAACCTCGACCCACACACTTGTGAAGTGCCAAAAGTGCTTTCTTTTCTGCAAGAGATGTTGGATGCGGGTCGCTCCCCCTCCACTCTCAAAGTGTACGTGGCAGCCATTGCTGCTTTTCACGTATTGGAAGCCGGAGCCTCCTTAGGTAAAAACGACCTTATAGTTCGTTTCCTTAAGGGCGCCAGAAGGCTTAACCCGCCTCGGCCACCGTCTGTACCGGCCTGGGACCTTTCTCTGGTCCTGCGGGCTCTTAGGGGACCTCCCTTTGAACCACTTCAGTCAGCTGATCTCAAGCCCCTCTCTCTGAAAACCGCCCTGCTTCTAGCACTGGCGTCAGTTAAAAGAGTAGGGGACTTGCCAGAAGGCTTAACCCGCCTCGGCCACCGTCTGTACCGGCCTGGGACCTTTCTCTGGTCCTGCGGGCTCTTAGGGGACCTCCCTTTGAACCACTTCAGTCAGCTGATCTCAAGCCCCTCTCTCTGAAAACCGCCCTGCTTCTAGCACTGGCGTCAGTTAAAAGAGTAGGGGACTTGCAGGCGCTTTCTACTTGCGCTTCCTGTCTGGAGTTTGGCCCTAATGACTCCAAGGTCACTCTTAGGCCAAGACATGGATATGTGCCTAAGGTGCTCTCAACTCCGTTCAGAGCCCAGGTTATTTCTCTGTCAGCTCTTCCCTCCTCTGAAGAGGACAGTGATTCTCTCACGCTTTGCCCCGTCAGAGCTTTGAGAATTTATCTGGAGCGTTCGGCCTCTTTCAGACAGTCTGAACAGCTCTTCGTTTGTTTCGGGGGCCGATCCAAGGGCATTCCTGTGACTAAGCTCACGCTGTCCAGATGGATAGTTGACGCCATTGCTCTGGCTTACACCTCACTGGGCCTCTCTTGTCCCATAGGTGTTAGAGCTCACTCCACTAGAGGCGTCGCCTCTTCGTGGGCTTGGTCGAGTGGTGTTCCTATTGAGGACATTTGTGCGGTGGCCGGCTGGTCCGTTCCGTTCACATTTGTGAGGTTCTATAACCTAGATGTTCCTGCCCTGCAGGCACGAGTTCTTTCTGTCTAGACCCTGGCTCTGTGGACCCAGACTAGTTTTGGAATTGGACACACAAGCTGTCTTTATGAATTATGATTAAGCTAATCTGGCCCTTGGCCCTGATCTTAATTATTGGATAATCTCTGGGCCCGATGTTCGGTCTCGTTTATCCTGGCTATTCTGTAACTTCCCGGAACTTCTGGTGAGTCAGAGCGGCCAAAAGATTAATAGCACGGCGTTTTAAATAGCGTTCCCACAGCGTTTGCAACGCAGTACGAGAGAACGTTCTCGTAAGGGAACGTACTTGGTTACTTACGTAACCTCGGTTCCCTTAGAGATAAGGGAACGAGTACTGCGTTGCCTTGTCGTGCTATTTCTCTTATGTCAGGTGTTTTTCGCTTCAGTCGATTATACCTGTCTAATGGCGGATTATTATCTATATTTATATGCTTTGATCACGTGCAGTTTTGCGCGCTTGTCTCTGGCAGTGTGCCAAGTGACCTGATTGGTTCGCGCGCCTCTGCTGATCCGCCATTGGTTCGTGCAGTTGCCCACAGCACAGCCTATCAGCTCGCTCGCGCGAGCCTGATGCTCTCGCCTGTGCTGCATGCAATGCGTTTTAAAATAAAGGCTTCAATATTCTCGAGAAAAGGAGTTTTCCCACAGCATTTGCAATGCAGTACTCGTTCCCTTATCTCTAAGGGAACCGAGGTTACGTAAGTAACCAAGTACGTTTTCACTTAACCTCCTTTCTGAAACAGGCCCCAGTTGTTGGTAATTTGTTGTGTAGCGTGCACGACGCCGCATCCAATGTAGACAGCATTGCTTTTGTTAACACACAGCTCGTAGAAACGGGCCTGGCAGCTCGCAACAGTTCTAGACACGGTGAAAGTTTCCTGATTGTGACGGATGGCCGAATTTACATGACACATTATAAATGAGCATAGTCTGCGATAGATACAGTGCCAAAAAGAAGAGAAGAGGATAGAAGAGGATAAAAGGGGATAAAGACAGAGGTAAAGTGATGTAGTGAATGAACAGTTTATTGCATAGGAGTAAGATACTTTCATGGCAGTTATTTTTTATCATATATAACTTAATGTTAGCAGTTGTTCTGAGTTCTCCAGAGTCCCCAGACTGTGTGATTTTGTTACAATCATGTCAGTTTTAAGACGCATTTTTTATTATCACTTTTTTTTATTAATGTTTTACTCTACAGTTGTGCAGTTTGGGGGGGATACAGTACAGGCCAAAAGTTTGGAAACATTACTATTTTTAATGTTTTTGAAAGAAGTTTCTTCTGCTCATCAAGCCTGCTTTTATTTGATCAAAAATACAGAAAAAAAAATAATAAATATTGTGATATATTATTACAATTTAAAATAATTGGTTTTCAATTTATTATACTTTAAATTATCATTTTTTTCTGTGATGCAAAGCTGAATTTTCATTACTCCAGTCTTCAGTGTCACATGTGACATCCAGTCTATCACATGATCCTTTAGAAATCATTCTAATATTCTGATTTATTATGAGTGTTGGAAACAGTTCTGCTGCCTCATATATTTGATGAATAAAATGTTAAAAAGAACTGCATTTATTCAAAATAAATAAAAAATATTTTCTAATTATATAAATCATCTTTACGATCACTTTTTATCAATTTAACACATCCTTGCTGAATAAAAGTATTGATTTATTTCAAAAAAAGAAAGAACAAAATTACTGACCCCACATTACTGACCAGTGGAGTATATTGTTGTTACAAAAGATTTATATATTTTTTTATTTATTTTTTATTTTATTTTTTTTATTCATCAAAGTATCCTTAAAAAGTATCACAGGTTATGAAAAAATATTAAGCAGCAGAACTGTTTCCAACTTTGATAATGAATCATCATATTATAATGATTTCTAAAGGATCATGTGATAGACTGGAGTAATGATCCTGAAAATTCAGCTTTGCATCACAGAAATAAATGATAATTTAAAGGGGGGGTACAATGGTGTTTCATGTATTCAGAGTTGTTTACAGTGTTAAAGAGATGGATTCTCATGCTTAACACGGCCAAAGTTTTTTAAAAATATTTTGGACGAATAACGGAGAATTTCTGTGCCGAAAATCTTACTTCCGGGTTGGTACAAGTTTCGGCTGTTTTTTTTTTTTTTTACCGTGGATCTAATGACGTAGACCAGAGTGGAACTCCTTATATGAGCATTTCTCCCGGAAAAGCGCGACCGCGCACCTCAACGCGCTTCAACAGGAAATCATCGGCAGCGCTGCATAGTGTCTCCAAAGTGTTTTTGGTGAGGGAAAGCTTACCAAAGAACCCGGCGTTAGGAACAGTGGATGCAGAAACGAGTTGTGTAGACTGTTTGTTCCCTGCATTTGGACGATGAATGTTTTATAAACAAAGCCCAGATCGACGGATTCTCTCTATGGCTCTGGCTTCGCCCACACGGCCCGCCTCCAGACGCTCGTTTTTTTCCGGAAAGACTCGGTACAGCCTATTTTCTCTTATAAATATAATAAAACTAAAAGACTTTTTGGAGATATGAAGGATGCAATACTACTCTATAGGTACTCAAGATTAACAGGAGATTGAGTGAAAATGAGCATTTCACCCCCCCTTTAAAGTATAATAAATAGAAAACCAATTATTTTAAATTGTAATAATATATCACAATATTACTTTTTTTTTCCCTGTATTTTTTATCAAATAAGTGCAGGCTTGATGAGCAGAAGAAATTTCTTTCAAAAACATTAAAAATAGTAATGTTTCCAAACTTTTGGCCTGTACTGTATATGGCATTTTTAAAATGTATTTGCCAAAATTAGTAATGATATTTATTTACAGGTTTATTAAAAATAGCAAAGTTCACATTAAATCTGTATTGTAAAACGTGCTATAAAAGATCATGGGAACTTGACTTGAATGCTATGTAATGCTCTTGGTATTTGTGTTTAGCCTGTAATGTGTGTGTGTGTGTGTGTGTGTGTGTGTGTGTGTGTGTGTGTGTGTGTGTATGTATGTATGTATATATATATATATATATATATATATATATATATATATATATATATATATGCTAAATAATCATGAACACAATGATGGGGTGAAATGGGCTGTGATGCTTGGGGCACCAGGTAAAATCTTGCCTATAGGGCAGCAAATTGGTCAGGGCCGGCCCTGCGTCACACTGAACGAGTAGATCGCATGTTATGTAAAGCCAAAGCTCAGGATTTATGTGCTCATACTTTACTGTCCGAACGTCGAGCTGCGACTTCACTGCTCACACTGTACGTGTGAAATATGCGCGATAAACCCTTGTGCCTGGTTGCGCCTATAGTCTATAGACGATATCATGTATCCAGAGATATTGTCAAAACAAGCATCAGCTATCAATATCAAGATGATTTAGCATTTCCAATTTATGTATTAAATTATTATTATTGTATTATTATTATTATTATTATTATTATTATTATTATTATTATTATTAGGGAAGGCCTAGGCTACTTTTATTATTAAATATTATTATATAAGATATAGGCTGTTAATTAAATTGTTTAACAAATTAATAAAAGAGGCAAAGGCCTACATTGCAGGTGGCTTGGAAGAAGTGTTATGGTTAATCCATTTTGCAACACGAACTGGTCATAACAGATTGCCTCAGTTAAAGTTTCTCGTGAACCGATCTTCTTTTCCTTGGTTGATTTATAGCATCAAATAAACATGAATAAACATCAGAAGGACTGTCGCGGAAAGACGTCGCTACACGCCATTATTCAAATTCAAATCCACCGACGTTAATGTTCTAACCAAGCGGCAGCCTCCCTGTCTCTCTTGAAACCAACACAGAAGTGAATTAAACGGCAATTCATCAACTGGCCGCTTGAGGCTGGCTGCAAAAGTGAGTCAAATCTGCATCTCCCCAATGTTGAAATGCTCAACTTTACAGCCTTTGAATTTTTTTTATAACTCATCCTTTTAAATTATATTAAAGTCCGCGTGAACCGGAAGTTGCAAACGACTTTTCTTCAGTGCTGTGACGTATTTCCCATTGAAACAGAATATTGAACAGAGGGCAGGGTTTTACTCTAGCACTCCTCCTCTCCATCTCTCGCTCATTACAGACTAACGATTTGAGGGGAGTGGTTACGTGTTTCCCAACCCAAGTCCTCAAACCTACGTCATCAGAGAAGGGACGCCATTCCAGACCGGAAGTAACTTTTCAGACTTTGATTCTGTGTTTTAACTTGCAAGGATTAATTGTTCACCACAAGACTAGTATGCGCTAACAAAGTAAATAGGGTCAATTTTGATTCCAGTTGGACTTTAAGGTGCGGCAGTGGCTCAGTGGTTCATGTTGTAGGTTGTCTACAAACCGGAAGGTTGGTGCATCCCCACAGACCAAGTGTCGAGGTGTCCATGAGCAAGACATCTAACCCCAGCTGCTCCTGATGAGCTGGATGACGCATTGCATGGCTGACACCGCCGTTGGTGAATGAATGGGTGAATGTGAGGCAGTATGTATAAGTGCTATTAGGCTATAAAATAATAAAGTAACATTTTTTTATTATTCACATCAAAACAATATAGGTTCAATTATTTTCTCAAAAGGATGTATTTTTAAATGAATGATGCATATTTAACTAATTAATTAATACAATAAAAGTGGTGTCGAAGTTACACTGCCCTTTTATTGCACTATATGATTTTAATTACTAATCGTCTAAAAGTCTAGTTTAAAGTGACAATTCATGCAGAAAGGACAGAAATGACCGTGAGGACCGGTTATACATGATTTTGATGAGTACATTTTTACAGTGCGGTGGTTCGAACTTGTTAAACAGTCATTTAAAGCTATGGCACTATAATGTAAATCATGCATCATTTTTTAATTGCAAAACTGTTTTTTGTCCAGGAACACTACGCAGGCAAAAGATGAAAGTCTTCAACAGACTATCGCCTCGTTACATCACCATGCCTTTAAGCTTCATGACAATATTTCTTCTGTACACTCAGAACGCCCCGATGGAAAAGTGCTTTGGTGGCCATGGGTCAGTTGAAAGCACTATATAAATGCAGTCCATTTACCATTTACCATATTAAGCCTTGAATTTCTGCATAATTAAAGGTGTCCACTTTTGAGTGACAGGTGAAATCCCGCTGCTGTGGTCATTAGTCATCATTAGCCATTTGTCTGCTGTCTGTTAGCCATCACGTTACCTCAGCTAATTGTCTGACTGTAAAAATACATAAATTCAGGAGTGGCGCGCTGCCAAGATGGCGACGGTTGGCTACGCCCACTTTAGGCTTCAAAAACGGTCTTCAGAAACCTACGGGTGACATCACGGACACTATGTCCATATTTTTTTTACAGTCTATGGTTCTAACTCTCCTGACTACGTTGTCGGACAAAAATGGCGGATTATGATTGGTCAGATCGCCTGTCAATCTCTTGCAATACTACTCTACCTTAAACCGACGAAAGGCCGTTGAAACGGTCTATGAGCTTAAATGAACGTTAAAATAACGTTGCTTTGACTATCGGGAAGAAGTCTGCTGCGGAGCTCGCATCAGTGCGGGCTCGGCAAAAGTGCGCATCGAGGGTAATTGACTAATAATCGCAAATTGACTGCATAGCGCTCGTGAGCACCCTTCTGAGACCTAAAATGACAAATGCACACGCGGCAGCCATTGTAAGTCCACAAGACCGAAAGTGCATATGAAGTGTGCCATTTGGGACAGGGCCAATATCAACGAGAACATATGTTTACATTGCTAAGAGTGGTTGCTAGGGGTGTTGTGTAGTGAGGCATAGAACCGTTGGTTGAAGCGGTCATAGCCGGGTGTTATCGTGAATAAAACACAGTCATTGACCAGTCAAGGATTGGAACTAACCGTTTTATAAATGTATACTAAGTTTATTTGATAGGGACAGAAATTGGGCAACAGCCTGGAACACTTTTTTTCATATTTGTTTAATCCTTTGTCATAGATGCATTCTGGTCATTTAAACTGATAGGAAACATCCTGAAATTACTGTACTTTCATTGAAATTTTGCCTCATTTTCCCTTATTTTGAGGAACACTCAGGTAAAATATGGCTCATCTTACCCCACTATTCCCTAACATTGTGGTTTTGGGCCATTTTTAACACTAAGGATGGAAATTAATAGAAAAATGGAATAAAAATAAAACATTTACTCACTTTCTTGCCTTTAAATAAAACTGCCCAGTTTTGAATCCAGCATAAATGCGTCTCTGTGGACCTATCTAATTGTGTAGGAGTGTACAATTGTGAACTGGCAGATCTGGTTAATCTTGTCACACAAACAACTGGCTAGATCAATCACTTCATAGTTCACAAGAAAATTAATGACATGGCAGGGAGGCCTGTGAAGGCCTGCTACTTGATTACTTGATAGCAATACTTCTTAGCAGAACGAGCCTCAGATATCATAGGTGTACTCACAGAAATACTGTGGGCCCGTCTTTTCCTACTTTACATTGCCAGTGGACAGTGTACTCAGCTAGAGCACTATCGACCCTTTAAACAAGGGGAGTACAATCTTACGCTACATGACTATCGGGGAGGCCTATAGAAAGGCCTACAACTTCAATTATCAACAGCGTCAGCCCATGGCATGCTCAGGCTCTAAGGGAGTACTCAAACCCGTCCCAATGGGAGGGATTACTAAAGTGAGCCACATCTTCACCCAAATAGCAAACACACAAGTTGTGTGTGTCATCTGGTGTCAGAAACCTGAGACACGGATCCACACACTTCTTGAAGCGCTTTTTTTCACTTGCCATAATTCTTACCTTTTTCAGGTGATTGTAAATCAGACCAAACAGTCCCTGAAGATGAAAAGAGGATGACATGTTCTTCTTTTATACTTTCGGGTTGTAGTGACATCATAGGCTGTTGCCAGTCAAATATGCTCTATGCACGAACGCTGCTGACATATTTCCCAGTTTTTTTTTTTTCCCATATTTCCCGTAGAATCTCAGCCAGCGTCTTTACTTCCGCATAATGCATTCTATAGCGAAGTGTACTAGCGGAAAAACATTCCTAAAATTAATTTTCCCAGAAACGGAGACAACGATTTTAGAAACCGATTCGCTAGTCGGATTTTGCATGATATGAGAGAATACTCACCCTCAAACTTGTCGATGTAGCTCGAAATATATAATTTGAAGCCCTTCTCTTTCTTACTTTCTGCCTCACAATATTGTTAACCGCTGGAAGTTCTTGTAAACATCGAGTGTAATTTGCCATTATCTCCATGCAAAAAGTTCTTCAGACGCAGCACCGGATGTAACTGGGCGGGCTGAGACAAAACGCGGAAGCGATCATGCATAGAGCTTATTTGATTGTCATGATTGGAAAGTTTTTCAGACACTGGTGAACCAGTGTGAGTTCCTTCTCGAAAGGGAACCAGTTCCACAAGTTTAGGGACAAACATAAAATTGTCTTTGGTTTGGCAAGACATGAAGCTTTCAGCACTCAGATGCTCTAATGATCCAGATGACAAGAAATAAAACTTATTGCTGAGTATTGCATATATTTCCTGGCCATAATATATCTCAGACATCAAAAATACTTTTCAAGAAATACGAGAAACCTGCCAGCCTGACCTTATCAATTAGGTAAGTTTCACCATTTATATACAGCGGAAATTTAATTGTCTTATGTACTCAGTGTGCACTTAAATTCGATCAGTGTAATCAACTTAATGTTCTTGTCTTTGAAATGTAACGTTTATAAAATATTGTGATGGTGGACTGAGTGGACAATTCTATTGGTGAAACACAGTTTGAATTTTTTTATTTTTGTTTAATATTGATTTGTGTTTTCAATATTTAACCTAAATGAAATAAGTGATGGCCTATATAACAATTTAATTAACTAACCCTCTGATGCATTAATTAGGCTATAAAATAATGAAGTAACATTTTTTTATTGTCAAAACAGTTCAATTATTTTCTCAAAAGGATGTATTTTTAAATGAATGATGCGTATTTAAAGGGTCATGAAACCCTAAACCAATTTTTCTGAGATTTTAACAGAGGTAGGTGTGTTGAACACCATAGAAGACAATGTTATAATCAGTAAAATTTAATAATAGGATATAAATGGTTAAATTTGAGTTTGTATCGGCTATTTTCGTCTTCCGGGTTTGAAATCTTCATCGAGTCCACGTCACAGGATGTGACGTTTTTCTGTACGGATCGTCCGGTGATGACTCATCGTTCTCTCATAATTATTAATGAGGCTGAGCCTTCATATCCAATGAGAAGACACTTCACTGAATTAATCATGATACCACGTGGATCTTTCCAAAGACAGACATGTCAAACTGTGATATCGCGTAGTAGATGAGAGAGGCAATGATGGGACGCGCGTTTGTTTTCATGGTGCAAAAGTTCCAGTGCATCTTTCCCCGCGATGCTGCCCGGGCTAGACTCTGACTGCGGGCGGTTGGTTGGCCATCAACCACGGGCACATCTAAACTATGTGTGTGTAGCAAGCGGCAACCTCCCCGTCTCTCCCTTGAAACCAACACGGAAGTGAGTTAAACTGCAATTCGTTGACTGGCCGCTTGAGGCTGTTGTCAGAAGTGAGTCAAATCTGTATCTCCCCCATGTTAAAATGACCAACTTTACAGCAGAAAAAAACGTGTTTAAAGCCTGGTGTCTGTATGTGGATTTGGTCTATACAGCTAATTTTGCCCTTCATAACAACTGTGAGGGGGGTGAATTATTTTATAACTCGTCCGTTTAGTTGATTAATATTTAAATTTAAGGGTGTGGCCAAGCCACTTGAGTGACAGATGGATTGCCGCTGTCAGTGCTAGCCGTTTGTCTGCTGTTACTAGCCGTCACTTCACCTCAGCAAATGTTAGCTGCTGAACTTGCCATCTCTGCAGTGTTTGTGCTTTTTTTTCGGGATTATTATTTCATACAATTTAATACTTGGGTAACGTTACAAAGCCCACGTCTTTGGATTCCGTCGTTATCGTTCGAGAGAACAACCAGCGCTGTATTTCAGTTGTTTTCCTCTGTGAACATGCACTAATGGATGTCTGACAATTTCGTTGCTTTTTGGGGTTTTCCAATTTAAAACGTCAATAAAGGCTCGTTCGTTCTGCTCCCATGGAACAGATGGATTATAATATGCTTATGTACCGTCAGATGAAATCATGCGGGCGTCGGCGCTTTCTCCGTCCGTGAATGAGCGCGGATTTTCTAGCGCATTTACTTGCACTTCAAAGGCAATATATCTATGGTTTAACGGTTATACCATAACCCATTTGAGAGACGGCCAACATCAGAATTTAAAATGGACTGAATAAGCTCTCTACGAACTTGAGCAATGCCGCGCTGACGGACAATGGAAGAGTGACGGACATGTATGCACATAAATCAGTCACACACAAACACTCTCGAAGTAATACACAGTCTCACTTGTAGCCATGTCTTTTAACTATTATAATATTTTCGAAGGGCAAAAATAGGAGGCTTTACATCATCAGCTAACTCGATCACGTCGAGCTAGGTGATTTCAGATAGCCAGGCTCCTCAGCTCCACTCACGCCCCGCCTGTTTGTCTATTTTCTGTTATCCGGGAGTGACGCAAGGCCAAGATGGCGACGGCCGGCTCCGCCCACTTTAGGCTTCAAAAATGCTCTTCAGAAACCTACGGGTGACGTCACGGACACTACGTCCATATTTTTTTTACAGTCTATGGTGTGTAGCAACCATTCAACTGGAGAATGGTGGACTTCAGCCTTGTACACCAGTGCAGGTTTCGTCTTGCTAGTGATGCGGTCCCGAGGACTTTTCTATCGCTTCAGATGTGTGTGTGTGTGTGTGTGTGTGTGTGTGTGTGTGTGTGTGTGTGTGTGTGTGTGTGTGTGTTTGTGTCTAAATGTAACCCTGACCGTTTTTACTTGCCTTTTGTTAAATAATCACTCGTTATTAAAATGTAGATATTTCGATAATACATCAACGCATGCTTAGTTTGTGCAAATTTATGTCACATTCATTGTCCATCTTTAGTGGGTTTAGGGGGCGCGTAGTCTAGGCTATTTACGGAACGTTTTTTTTTTTTTTTTTTTTTAAGCGGAAATTTTTTTATTTTCAAATATATGCATTTATAGTGTTAGTGTATATAAACAAATATATATTTTATAATGGCCGATATGCATGTACATGTATATGTTTTAAATAGAATGATTACTGTAGTAGGCTAATATGTGTAGCAGGGCATTCAGTTACTTTTTAAGGACAAAAATAAGGTGTCAGTGTATTTCATTAGACTTTAACTTTGCCAGCTATAAAAAATCTAGCATTTCCTCACGTTTTACCACTGACAGTGACGGTCGATATGCATTGGCCACTGGCACCAACTCCCCCTCCCTTCTTCTCACAGCCACCACGCCCATTTAAGTAGCATTTTTCAAAAAGATTTTGAGCTAGACTTGAGCTGAAAGAGGGGGGTTTCATGACCCTTTAAAAAAAAAAATACAATAAAAGTGGTGTCGAAGTTACACTGACCTTTTATTGCACTATATGATTTTAATTACTAATCGAACGTCGAGTTTAAAGTGACAATTCATGCAGAAAGGACAGAAATGACCGTGAGGAAAGGTTATACATGATTTTGATGAGTACATTTTTACAGTGCGGTGGTTTGAACTTTACACAACTGTTAAACAGTCATTTAAACCTGTATATCATGCAACATTTTTCTGTCTTTTTAATTACGAAACTGTTTTTTGTCCAGGAACACTACGCAGGCAAAAGATGAAAGTCTTCAACAGACTGTCGCCTCGTTACATCACCTTGCCTTTAAGCTTCATGACAATATTTCTTCTGTACACTCAGAACGCCCCGATGGACGATACCACATACGAGTTTGATGATTTAATATTCGAACCTTCATGCTCCTGTAAAACTTGCGTCATGGGATTTCTGGACGATGACTGGTTCATTTATCGGTATAATCCCACCATACCAGCTCTCCTCAACAGAAAAAACAGCGTGTTACTTGGAGACACAAACAATTGGTGGAGGGTAAGACTTTAAAATATTAAAGGTGGGATCCTATGATTCACTGTACGCCAAGTGAAATAAATAAATATACACAAAACCTATAGTGTGTGTGTGTGTGTGTGTGTGTGTGTGTGTGTGTGTGTGTGTGTGTGTGTGTGTTTAGGCTATTTGCATCTTTGTGATAGCTCAGATTCCCTCATGCATTTCATCCTGTAAAACATGATAGCCCCATTACATTTTTTATTTATGCTCTTTAACTCCAATTGTCATGAAGTTTTGGATTTTGAACTCAAGTGTATACGTTTTCAAAAAGTAATCCATTGTAGGCTATTGACTATATTCGATAGAAGGATTGGACTGCAAGGTGATGATTTATTATTTCTAGCTTTCCTCAATGGGGTGTCGATCAGAACACACTGAATTCGATCAGTTCCATGCAAAGGAGGTTTATTGTTGACAGTTTTGGCTATGCACAAAACAGCAGTAGGCTACACAGGTTGCTTAAAGGGACACTTCACCCATTTGCATTAAGCTTTGCATTGTTAGAAACCCAGTCATACTATTGAATGGTCGTGCAACACTCTTTCATTTTTCCCTGATACGGGAGAAATCTGTTATTTACCTCTTACACTTCCTCCTACAATGACGCAAAAATCGTCATTTTGCGTCATTGTAGGAGGAAGTGTAAGAGGGGGGGATTTCTGTGGAGACTACAAGCACTCGTTCCTCATCTCTCCCAGGGGGCGGGACCCGCTCACGCTACAGACCTATTACAGATCAGTGGGTGGGACTTTACTCTCTGAAACTGAAAGCAATATCCTCCATCTTGTTTGAAGCTAAGCTAACAGGCGCTGTGGAGACAGATGTAAAGTTATGACAATAGCGGAGGAGAGTGCTCAATATGATATAGACTAGAGGAAGAGGATTTCGGAAGTCGGATGCTTGAATCAGGTGTTTGTGGCTACCTTTACAAGCCGCATTATAGCGAAGAGCAGCCGAGGCAGAAGACCTGCCTGCCGCGGACGAGGAGCCCGGACTGGCTCGAGTTAGGGCGGACTGGTGGCGCCGGTGATCTCACTATGCAACTACGAACCGCTACGAACACAGAGATAGAGTCCGTCTGCGGCAAAGAATTTCAACGATGACAATTTCTCCTGGACGAAATCTCTGAATCAGACGAGGACACGGACGTTTGTGTTGTGAACTAGTTTCCTAGTTTCGCACCGCATAATGTTCTGACTGAACATCCAGGTACCATGCAATAATTCACCTTTTCGAAAGAAATACAAACGAGGAGTAATGCACTAATGAGTTCGCCAACTAACTAGACATTTTGTGTGAATGTGAAATTAATTTCAAGCTCTGGTGGTAGCTAGCCTTGTAGACGGAAAAGTGATTTCTCTTAGGCAGATATGCGCTTTCTGGATTAGTGGGAGTGGCTTGCAGAGCTGTGCAATGTGGTGCATTGTGGGAGTTGTTGTCTTTCATACAAATGCGTCCTGAAGTTATTTTTTGTCTTTTCTCGGTCACAAAGGCACCAAATTCAAAATTTCTTTTACATTTCGACTACATATATGACCCACTTTAAATAAAAAACAATGTTCAAATGGGTGAAATGCCCCTTTAAAGTATTTAGATGTGTGTGTTTGTGGTCCACAAAGGGAAAGAAATAAAGATATATATTAACAAATGTCTCATTATACAAACATTACTTCCAAATCTACATTTCTCAAATAAAGAATTATCAGGTTCGATTCTATATTAAATAAAATCAATATGCAAGCAACGAAAATATGCAACACCGCCACCCGGTGGTCAGAAATGGCATAACATTCAAAACCGAAACTAAATCTGAGGTAATTTAAATGAACAGCACATATTCATAAAGATCGCGTCCTTAAACTCGAAACAACAAGAGTTTCAAATACTAATGTAACGATCACACATACATATGTAGCCTACAAATCAAACACCGGGTGCAATATAAATATTATAAATTCCAAGTAATATCTAACATAAACGGCACATTCACGAGCCCTCAACCTCACGCGATTAACGGATTAATCTCTCTTAAACATGCATCACTTTATAAAAGTATGACATCAAGGCTTTACAGCTCCTTAACAAGTATTGATCAAACTAGGTGAACAATCAACTTACATATATTTATTGACGCACTTTGCACACACAGTCTTGCTTGTACAGTCCCGCTCGTACAGTCCCGCTCTCTGCTGATGATGACTGACAGTAAGTAGCGCATGCGCACATGACTCGGCCTTTCCAACACAGCCGCCCCCAAATTTGGTTACAAATTTGCTCCATTGAAAGGCCTACACTATATGGACTACCGTTAGTCACTAGTGTGGCTTTCATCCCCTTCATCTCGGATCTCTGGAAGAACAATCAGTCGAGCGATGGGTCTTGTGTAGACTTTGTCCTTAATCTGCACCTCGACCGTTCGAACTCGATTATCAGCCCCAGGAAAGACATTAAGTACTCTCCCGATCTGCCAGAATGAACGGGGTAACTGAGGGTCAACAAGCACGACAACTGTCTCGGGTTTGATGTCTACTGATGGATTCTGCCACTTTCCCCTGGCCTGCATGTCAGGTAAGTAATACTTTATGAAGGCCGTCCAGAATCTGTCAGACAATACTTGTGAATGCCTCCATCTCCGTCTTCCTAGGAGCTCAGACACTCAGACCCATTCGGCCGCCCCATTAGAAGGCAGTTTGGGGTGATGGGATCTGCATCATCAATGTCTGCTGAAAGGTAACCAAGAGGTTTGGAGTTGAGGATGGCCTCAATCTCTGTGAGGACAGTTCGAAGCACTTCTTCAGTTACTGATTCTGAGCCCAGGGTTGTATAAAGTGTGGCCTTTACTGAACGAATCTCGCGTTCCCACACCCCTCCAAAGTGTGGAGCAGCTGGAGGATTGAAATGAAAGCTGAAGGCTTCTTTAAGCTCTCTCTCAGCACCTCGAAAGTTGGTGCCTTGGTCCGAATATAACTCTGCAGGTTTCCCACGGCGACCTGTAAACCGACGTAGTGCCATGAGAAAGGCATCACTATCTATAGATGTCAGCACCTCAAGGTGCACTGCCCGGGTGGTCAAGCACTTAAATAAAAGTCCCCCACGCTTCTCCGTCCGACGACCTATTTTGACCAGAAGAGGCCCAAAGCAGTCCATTCCGGTTGAATGAAAAGCAGGCTTGAACAACCGAAGTTGTTATGGAGGGAGATCAACCATCTTCTGGGAGGCTGGCTTCGACCTCCATTTACAGCATTCAAGACATGTTCGCTGGTGCTTTCTCACTGCCTCTCTCCCTTTCAGTATCCACACATTTCGACGGAGCTCCGCAAACACTCGCTCTGGTCCTGGATGGCAAAGGCGAGCATCATATTCCTTTATGAGTAGCTGAGTGTTCGGGTGACTGGAATCCAACACGATAGGGTGTGCTGTGCTTGGGTCTAATCCTTCCACCCGCCTTCATCGTCCTCCAACCCGTATTACCTCACTGGTTCTGTTGAACTCTGGGGAGAGACAAAGTAAGCGGCTGCTAGAATGAACAGGCTTACCACTCTTCAACAGATGGTAGTCTTCATGAAAACTATCCATCTGGACCTGTCTCAGCGTGGTCAGTTATGCCTTCTGGTAAGCACTGGCTGGAGGGGAGCCACTTTGTTCTGCCGCCCCGTGCAACTCCTGTGCTACTGCTTCGACCAAGTCTTTCCAGCTACTAAACTTACTACCATCTACTGTCACTGGTGCTGAGTTAATCACGCCACAGAAGGCACTTCGCTTTAATTCCGTAGCGTCATCAGGCACTAAGCTGTGCATAACTGGTGGTGCTGGCCAAGTACTCTGAGGTTGGAGGAGGAATTTTGGCCCTTGGATCCACCGATTGGGTTCAATAAGGTCCTTCATGATCTTACCACGGGTAAGATCATCCGCAGGGTTCCTGACAGAGTCAATGTAATTTCACCCTTTAAGGTCAGTCAATTCTTGAATCTCTGCCACCCTAGTGCCCACAAACACCTTGAAGGGGCAGGATTCGGAATGTAACCAGTGGAGGACAGTTGTTGAATCTGTCCAGAAAGTGACCTTCTGGATCTTCAAGGTGAGCTCATTTCCAGCCAGCTTGGCCAACTGCGCTTCTATTAGAGCAGCACACAGCTCCAGTCTAGGAATTGAGCACTGCTTACGTAGGGCAACACGTGATCGGGCCATGAGGAATGAAAGGTGTACCTTCCCGCATGGATCTTCTGAGCGAAGGTAAGCGACTGCCCCATAAGCCTTCTCAGAAGCATCGGTGAAGATATGGATTTCCCAAGTGACCTTTGAGTTGTCTATGCTGGATACAATGTAGCACCTAGGGAGTACTGTACAAGAGGTAAGTACTGAAGCTCAGCTTCCCACACCTTCCATGCCTGCTGAAGATCATCGGAATCTGTGGATCATCCCCGTTCCTGTTCTTAGTCCAGAGCTGTTGAACAATCACCTTGGCTCGTGTGGTGAAAGGAAGAATGACACCAAGGGGGTCATACTGACTTGCTAACACACGATATATGTTCCGCATCGTCAGAGCACTGTAAGTAACAGGTCTATGCTTAAATCCTAGGTGGTCCGACTCACAGTGCCAATTCAGTCCCAAGGTGGATTCACGTGGGTCTTCTTTATTATGTGAAAGCCACAGCTCTAGCTTGGGAGATCTGGCTTCTGGTGGCAAGTGACTGACGACTTCTTGCACGTTGCTGGCCCATTGACGGATATCAAACCCTCCGGACGCTAGCAGCTTACGAAGTTTGTCTAGTAACTGCCGTGCCTCTTGAGCAGATGGGAAGCTCTGTAGACAGTTATCCACATAAAAGCAGCATTCCACGGAATGTCTCACATCTTCATCCGCTGTGCTGTGCGGATACATGTCTTTGGAGGGCGAAGGATGCACAGCAGGGCCTGTACGTGGTTCCGAACGGCAGGGTTTTGGGTTAGTCGTTGTTCCATACTCCGGAGACTTGGAACAACAGCCTCTTTCGGAGCACAAAAGGAGGGTGAATCAGTTCTGCCCAACAAGGGTGTCGCGTAGCGTAATATTCCATTCACCTCCACACGAGTTGTCCTGGTCTCTAAGAGGTTAATGGCATCCTCCCTGGACCTTGTCACCTGCTTTTCACAACGGAAAGGCAAAACATCAAGTTGCCATAGCCTTTCAACATCTCTTTTGAGTTCTAGTTCCGCAGGGGTGAGAGACAGGAAAAGGCACTGCTGTGGCTGCAACTTGGTCTGCAAGATCTTGGCTGGTCCCTGCAGTGTCCATCCTAGACTTGTCTTTATGGCGGCCGGACCACCAAGTGGACCAATTCGGACAGATGCAATTGGTGTGATTAGATGGGTGTTATCAGCTCCGATGAGAAGTAAAGGACTCACTCTTTCAAAGGCCTGCAGGGGGAGATCTTTAAGATGCTTGTACTTCTCCAACAAACTGACAGGATAGGAGTAATCGGCCAGACCAAGACGTTTCGCAGTGAAAGTTGCATTGATCTTAAAGGTCCTCTGTGGTTGAGTGGCAGGAGTTATGTGGAAGGTAACCGTGGTACCACTGATGGTCTGCACATCTTGGTGGATGGTCCGCAAGGCTATGTTTTCAGCTTGACCTTGTATACCAAGCTCATGGGCGGCATCAGGAAGAAAAATAGTGCGCTTGGACCCATCATCCATGACAGCATAGGTGTCGAGCGTCTTCCCTCCATAGCGCAACAAGACCCGGATGACCTTTAGGAGAACACGCCTGCAGTCAGTGGGTCTGTCCAAGTACAGTGTCTCAGTGGTTGAACTAACAAGGCAGGAACCTTCTCTGGTACTCTTTGTGTTGATCTCATGCAGGATTTGTAAGTGCTTCCCTTTGCAGATGCTACAAGGCTTCTTGAGTGTGCACTGGGCTGCTTGGTGTGCATGTCCACAGCGCCAACAACGATGATTGGTCTGAATCATTTGCTGTTTATCAAAGGACTTAAAAGTGGGACTTTGACTAAGATAATGGTCCTCGTTATCACAGTAAGGACAAAAAGCTCTAGGTGGGAGTTTAGGTTTCTCTGCTTTAACTGGTCTAACTTGAGACGGTGCTGAGGGTATCTTTGTGGCAATGTTGTCTGCTCCATGAAGGATGGTAGCTGAACGGGCAGTGGGTTTGGTTTCTCTCCAGCGTTCTGGTCTCTGGCTCTTGTAACTGATCTGTGACTCACTGCTTTGACACCAGGCCTCATACTGGAGCCACTCGGAAAATTCACGAAGGTTATACACAGACCCAGGACGGTGGTACATCTGTCTTCGGAATCCTGATCTCATTTCAGCAGGTAACTTACTCAGCAGTCTCTAACTTACTCAGTAGTCTAACTTACAGCTCATCGGTAGGTGGTTTCTTGTCTTACAGGATTCAGGTTAGAGGCATAAGGATCTCTGTGTACTAACTGTGGCCCTGTGGGTTGCTGGGACTGAGAACGCACCTGTGTAGGGTAATCTAAAGTCTCTCTAGGGGACTTGTACAATGTCCTGGAATGCCAGTGAGGGACTGGAGTATCTGCTTGAAGGCCCGCTATAGGAAGAGCTGTTCTCTGATAAAGAGGGTGACTTGGGTTTTCAGGATGCTGCCAGGAAGGGAAATCATGGCCAGCACGTTCACCACACATGGTTGGCTGAATGTGTGATTTAGTACCATAGGTAGGTGGGGGCAAAGATGTAGACACCATGGAGTGTGGATGGTAGGACGCCATTCCAGGATGTGGGAGGAGTCTATCCTGTACAGGGAAAGATGTACTTGGCAACGGCGTGGACTGATGTTCTTCCCATGGCCGATGATATGGAGAAGTCTGAGGACTATTAACTGGCTGCACTGGAGCGTAGCTGGCGCTAGGTTGTTGCAGTTCTATGTTATCCATTCCTTGGATAAAGGATCCCTTTTGCCGACTATGGGCGACCATTCATCCACTGTGTCCCATGGACCTTGACTTATGGTTACTCTGGTAGAAGATGAAGGGATGTTCACTGCAGCATCTCCAAGCCACTGTGTATGCTGTGTTGTGTGAGGCGATACCGGCTGGCTGCCTGCTCTACGATGTACAGTCATAAGATCATAATATTTAAGATAAACAGGAAGATGAACTTGACGTTTGGGTCTGACAATCTGTGAAGATGCTTCTTCAGGTTGCATAGTGATACTGATCAATTCTTTGTCCATAAGGAATGCCATATCCGGCTCGAAGGACCATTTATTCGATAGAAGGATTGGACTGTAATAGGTGATGATTTATTATTTCTAGCTTTCCTCAATGGGGTGTCGATCAGAACACACTGGATTCGATCAGTTCCATGCAAAGGAAGTTTATTGTTGACAGTTTTGGCTATGCACAAAACAGCAGTAGGCTACACAGGTTGCTTAAAGTATTTAGATGTGTGTGTTTGTGGTCCACAAAGGGAAAGAAATAAAGATTAACAAATGTCTCCAGTATTATTATACAAACATTACTTCCAAATCTACATTTCTCAAATAAAGAATTATCAGGTTCGATTCTATATTAAAGGTATAGCGGAGGATGTTTTACTTCCTGGTGGGTAACCTAAACTATTGGTCCTCCTAATTGTCAATCATTCTGGTGAATCAATCAAACTTTTCAAAAAGTGGAGAGGGCGGGTCTTATCTAAAATTTGGAAAGATCCTCCATTAAATAAAGAAATCAGTATACAAGCAACGAAAATATGCAACACCGCCACCCTGTGGTCAGAAATGGCATAACATTAAAAAACAAAACTAAATCTGAGGTAATTTAAACATGCATCACTTTATGAAAGTATGACATCAAGGCTTTACAGCTCCTTAACAAATATTGATCACCAAACTAGGTGAACAGTCAACTTACAAATATTTATTGACGCACTTTGCACACACAGTCTTGCCTGTACAGTCCCGCTCTCTGCTGATGATGACTGACAGTAAGTAGCGCATGCGCACATGACTCGGCCTTTCCAACAGACTATTTATGAGTTGAAACAAAGGTTGTCTTCCAATTGAGTTTACTCCTGTTTTTTTTTTTTTTTTTTTTTTTTTTTTTTAATGGCAGCAGGTTTCTAAAGTTCAACCAACTGAATATTTTACAATGGCAGTTTTCGATTTATGAGTAGTTCTTTTCATTTGACATATTCTGTGCCAGAATAATTACTGCTTATCTTCTAGGCTTCTGCATATAGGCTACATCCTGATAACAACATACACATCAGGAATAGTTACTATAGTTTTAGTAAGCTTAACTTCCTGATGTAGCCTATGTTGTTATCAGGATAGTATGCAGAAATCTAGAAACAACAGTCAGGCAGCCAGTTGAGGAACACCCTGTGAAAGTGAAGATAAAACCATTCGCCTACCTATCTTGATACTTATATTGATGATCTTGATTAAACAAGATTGTTGTCTTGATGCTAATTTTGAATATTTCTATAGGGTCTACAACCGTCAAAGCTCAGAGTCAACTACACAAATGTGGTGGACACATTGTTTTCTCTTTTCCCCGATGAAGATCATTATTCAGACGCTGGTCCAGATCGCTGCAGAACCTGTGCTGTGGTGGGAAACTCTGGGAACCTCCTGAGATCCAACTATGGTCAACTAATAGACAGCCATGACTTTGTCATAAGGTATATTAGGCCGGCGACACACTGGCTGCGTGGCATTTCTATTGCGTGTAAGCTGCGTGGCGTTTTCTATGTCTTTGCACCAGAAACGTGTCTGACGCAAGCGGCAACCTCCCCGTCTCTCTCTTGAAACCAACACGGAAGTGAGTTAAACTGCAATTCGTTGACTGGCCGCTTGAGGCTGTTGTCAGAAGTGAGTCAAATCTGTATCTCCCCCATGTTAAAATGCCAAATTTTGCAGCAGAAAAAAACGTGTTTAAAGCCTGGTGTCTGTATGTGGATTTGGTCTATACAGCTAATTTTGCCCTTCATAACAACTGTGAGGGGGTGAATTATTTTATAACTCGTCCGTTTAGTTGATTAATATTTAAATTTAAGGGTGTGGCCAAGCCACTTGAGTGACAGATGGATTGCCGCTGTCAGTGCTAGCCGTTTGTCTGCTGTTACTAGCCGTCACTTCACCTCAGCAATGTTAGCTGCTGAACTTGCCATCTCTGCAGTGTTTGTGCTTTTTTTCGGGATTATTATTTCATACAATTTAATACTTGGGTAACGTTACAAAGCCCACGTCTTTGGATTCCGTCGTTATCGTTCGAGAGAACAACCAGTGCTGTATTTCAGTTGTTTTCCTCTGTGAACATGCACTAATGGATGTCTGACAATTTCGTTGCTTTTTGGGGTTTTCAAATTTAAAACGTCTATAAATGCTCGTTCGTTCTGCTCCCATGGAACAGATGGATTATATGCTTATGTACCGTCAGATGAAATCATGCAGGCGTCGGCGCTTTCTCCGTCCGTGAATGAGCGCGGATTTTCTAGCGCATTTACTTGCACTCCAAAGGCAATATATCTATGGTTTAACGGTTAAACCATAACCCATTTGAGAGACGGCCAACATCAGAATTTAAAATAGACTGAATAAGCTCTCTACGAACTTGAGCAATGCCGCGCTGACGGACCATGAAAGAGTGACGGACATGTATGCACATAAATCACTGTCACACACAAACACTCTCGAAGTAATACACAGTCTCACTTGTAGCCATGTCTTTTAACTATTATAATATTTCGAAGGGCAAAAAATAGGAACGTTTAATTGGCTTTACATCATCAGCTAACTCGATCACGTCGAGCTAGGTGATTTCAGATAGCCAGGCTCCTCAGCTCCACTCACGCCCCGCCTGTTTGTCTATTTTCTGTTATCCGGGAGTGACGCAAGGCCAAGATGGCGACGGCCGGCTCCGCCCACTTTAGGCTTCAAAAATGCTCTTCAGAAACCTACGGGTGACGTCACGGACACTACGTCCATATTTTTTTACAGTCTATGGTCTGACGCGGCGCTGCTGCTGTTTAGGTAAAATATGATAAGCCTCATTGATATATTCGACATATGGGGAGAGAGTTGTGGAAGGCCTATACTTCATGTTAAACATAAATATATAGCAGCAAAGACAACGTCGGCAGTATTGACGCCAAAATAGGCCACAGAATATTTCGTTCTGTATTGACAGGTGCAATATTTGAAAATCGATAATTATCATTGTTATTATTTTAAAATTGCATTTATATCTGCATTTATGTCAAAACCTAGAGACTTTCAAATATCAAAATGTAATTTATTAATAGCCTATGTATTCGTGTCAAAATGACATATAAACATCTTTTCCTATTTCTAGCATGAACGCGTTTGCAAGCTCTAACCTGTTAACATGGGAGCCGAAATAAAAACGGACACGCCACGCGTGACGCAGCCAGTGTGTAGCCGCCGGCCTTAGAAGAACAGATTATTGCACAGAATAAATCTGATAAATGTTCTCTATACAGCAGTGGTTCTCAACCCTGTTCGTGGTATATCTTTAGCAATAATCTTCTTTTGGTAGCCTCTCAATACCCGTTGCCTGTTTTTCTCTCAGGATAAATAAAGGCCCGACAAAAGGTTACGAGAAGGACGTGGGGTCTAAGACCACTCACCGGATTCTGTATCCCGAGAGCGCTGTGGACTTGGATGACAACACCCATCTGGTGCTTTTTCCCTTTAAGATTCGTGACATGCAGTGGCTCATAAGCATCTTCACCACTAGACACATCACACAGTGAGTACTGTTTAATCAAACAATAAAAAAAAATCATGAAAGCAAATAAATGATTATATCTTTTTGTTTGTCAGCACCTACACACGAGTCAAATCTTCAGTCAAAGTTAACAAGAACAAGGTAAGTGCCCATGTCATTAAATCAATGTAAATGAAACTCATTTTTAAGCCCTATAATAAGCAGGAATGAATGTCTCATAAATGTTTTGGTTTCTGTCCAGGTGATGATCCTCCACCCAGGTTTTATAAAATACGCCTACGAGAAATGGCTGCAGAAAAATGGCAAATATCCTTCTACTGGCTTCATTACAATAGTATTTGCCCTGCATGTCTGTGATCAGGTAAAACTGTTTGCATTTTTCACATGATGCTTCAGTTTTAAACTGGCTGTGTTGATTGCTGATGATATCAGCAGAGTTTCTGTCAATAGAAAAAGAAGTTTAAAAATAATTTGCATGTGCAAATTTAATCCTAATTTTAATGTAATCCCTCCCAAACAGTGCAAATAGCAATTTGAATTTTAAATAAAACAGTATGCAATAATAACTGTTTGTTTATTGTTAACATAGTATGATTATATTTGTTAAAGTCATAAATGAATGCTGCATTATTGGGACATTACTTATAATTATATTTCACTATTAAATGCCCGCTAGGCACTTTATTTCAACTGTTCAAATATTTTCTTAATCTCTATTTAAAATAAATGCTACTCATAGGCCTAGTACTGTATGTTCCTTGATTAACATCTTTGTTGATCCTGGTCTGGAAAAACATTCCAGTGAACCAATCTGATTTGAGGGACAAGTTTACAGTTTATGTCAAGTTTAGGCTTACAACCAGGGTTAGGTGCTTCTACCTCAGTGTTATTTTACTCTGATTTTAGGGATAAGTTATGGGAAGGGTCATAGATTTAGGGGTAGGGATAGGGTTTGTCCTTTCGGACAGGAATATTGTTCCAGTTTCAACAAAATATGTTGGACCAGGAACATGCCTTGCTTGGCAAAATTATGGGGAAGCCTGCACCCACCTTTACTCTCCACTTCACTGATTCTGTCTGGCTCAATCAGATAATGGTGGCAGAGTTTGTGTAAATAGCCTCTGCCAAAAAGGTGGGCTATTTGCAGTTGGTGACAGTCCTTAACTTGAAAGATAATTTCTTTTTTAAATAACATTAATTTTATTAACATTTTGTATTTGCATATATGCCTTTTATCCCAACCCCAAACCTCGTGCATGTTTTTTAAAAAATATTACCAATTTATTTAGTGATAAAACTTGTTAATGAGAAAAAAATACTGAATGCACTATCAAGGAATGCATGTAGAAATTTACCGTTATGAAATGATATCTGAATAGCTTTTAACCCAGTGCCATATTGCCACTAAGCTAGATAACCCCGAAATGGCAAACTCCTGACAGCTCTGTCTTTTACACAGGTGAATGTCTTTGGGTTTGGAGCTACAAGTAATGGAACCTGGCATCATTACTTTGACAAATCTCACACTCACTTTAAAGGCGGCCCTCATAAAGGAGACATTGAAAACAAAACAATGCATCAACTTCAGCACAGAAACAAGATTTCAATATATAAAGGGTATTGATAAAGAAAACTGTTCTTACATTTAATGAAGGATTTCAGGATGGATTAAGTTCTGAGATTGCTACAAAAATGAATGTTAAAATGAATAAATAAATTTCAGTGTCTTTAATATAAATGTTGTCTTCCAATGGCAAGAGCTGTAGAATGTCCTACACTTTTTTCCCATTTATAATGCCTTATTGTACATACTGTAAACATATATGTTGTTGATGTACTAATATATAAGACATCTGGAATGTTAAAGTTTATGTGGATCACTATCTTGTATTATAAAAAATAAATAAATAAAATTAAAAGCTTGAGACTTTGCATGCATGCATTTTGCAGAAGAACATTGTTTTGTTTGTGCTTAGGTGTTGTGCTTGTTTGTGTTTTGGTGTGTGTATTTTGGGCTTAATATTGAATTGATAAATGTGGTTGAATTAATGCAAGCCATTTGCCTTCATATTCAATTGAGGAGTGTGTGATTTTACTTTTACTTTTGGCCGCTGTGCAACAATAAGGATTAAGAATGGTAGCATTCTGATGCTGGAGTGGACATTAACTACCGGTGTGTGCCTGTGCCGTGCTTGTGTGTGTGCGACGTGCGTGTATGTATGTGTGGTGTGTGTGTGTGTGTGTGTGCGAGAGAGAGAGAGAGAGAGAGAGAGAGAGAGAGAGAGAGAGAGAGAGAGAGAGAGAGAGACTGTGAGAATACACAATATACATCCTCCTGATTTGTACATTTCTTGATATGTCGCGCTTGTGCGTAACGTTTACTGTTATTATGTATTAGCCTAAACAATAAATCAGGTAGCCTAATCTGGCTTTCATTTCTACCAGAAAGACTCGGGAGAATAAATACTGTGACAATTATCCATTTATTAGCAACCCAGTAAGCAATAAAGTTCTTTGGCGTAGGCCCCGTCCGTAGCTCGCAATCTGAGGGCACAGCCGACCCCAGTGAGGTATGGAAGGGACCATCCTGGTGGTGGTGGTGAGGAGGATGGAGGGAAGGATTCAATTTGGAGGAGGTTGGGAGGATGGTGGTGAATTGAAGCGTCGGCATCTGCGAACTCAAACATGAGTAAGTACCGATCTTTTATACCACAAGTGTTGGAATGTGATTGGATAGATAAAAAGTAGAGTGACGTAACAATTAAGTCTTCCTGGCAGAACTTAATGCTAGAGCTTTCATAAGTGCCTAGCCTCTTTAAAGGTGAACTAAGTAACTTTTTTCACCTTAACTGAACAGCTTCGGAGTCATTGGAATGGTTATATTACTTATTTCGGGTTGAATGGTGGCCGTTTCGCACCCCCCTGGTGCCCGTGAGCGGAAAATACGCACTTGCAACTTTGAGCCGCCGCGTCAGGAAGTCTCGCGATGTAAACAATTGCTTTACGGCCAAAAGAAATCTACTAAAATGCTGTCATTATTGCGCTCCCTCGCGCTGTCCGAACCCGAATGAAGAAGACATTTAAAAGAATGTCCCATCTGCTTTGATGTCGTTGATCTTCTAGCCTCTGGTGTCTGAGAATCACCAACGAGTTTTTACAACAGTGTTGTCAAATATCTATTCCGAAGCTGTGGGGGGAGCTCTAGAGAGAAACCTGCGAGCAAAAAGCGAGAATACAGCGAAGAAATCCCGAAGCTACTGAGTGCTGCTTTAAGACATCACCGCACGTCACTGGTAAGGGCGGATGAATCCGGTTTTCCTACTGCTCATAAAACATTCCTTACTAGGCTAAAGAGATATAACAGATGGAAAGGATCTCAAGGTGACTAGTTGAAGATGTTACTGTAGCTTTACCCGTTAATAGACACAGTACTTACTTGAGAATAAATTCCAACACAGCGCTACAAATAACCCTTCACAATAGATAATGCTTTAAAATGAATTATGTTAGAGTGAGTCCACTGAGGATGAGTTGTGTAGAATCCAATTGCAGTTTTATTAAAGCAGGCTAAAAGTGAATGAATACAACATAAACAGAACAAAATGTAACCCAGTGACAATACGGGGTTAAAATAACTTAAATGTATTAAAATAGTGTAATATCCCATTTTTTACAGTCTATGCATGGTAATATCCCTTTAGGAAAAAATCAGCCAATCAAGAGCGATAGTTCCGCCCCCAGCTGAACATGATTGACAGGTCGGGGAGACCTGCGCACATGTATGTGAGAAAAAGAGGGGAGACGAAAATGATTGATGGCGACAGGGTAAAAGAGAGGAAATTTACAGATTTAAAGTTAACAGAGTGATAAAAGTGAGTGTATTAGCAAGTTAAAGAACCAATACAGAAGACAGAATAAGGAGGAGCAGCCAGGAGTTTGGAGAAATCCTGTTTCTACCTCTAATTGTCTCGGTAAGCTAGTGAACCGCATGATGTTACTATTGCTAACTGTGTGTGTATTAAGAGTTAAGGGGGTGTTCACGGCCTAGCGCCGTAGCAATTGATTGCTGACAGGGATACAAAGTTTTAATTTTAATTAGCAACTGAAATAGTAAGCTGATATTTAAGTTAACTGAACACAACTGTTTTTATGTTCATTTGCTTTGTTTTAAGGAGTAGCTGAGTGAATTACACAGCATTGCTATTGAACGAAAGGTTATAAAAATACAATATGGTTTCTATGATGATTTTGGTTTCTATGATGATTTTAGTTTAATGTGGTGTGTGGAAATGTTAAACTTTAATGTTTAAATTCTGCTATGGGGAGATAAAACATTTTGTTATGATAAGGGTAAGCCTACTCTAATGATGCTGCCTTCACGTGCTATGGAAAAGATGATATTTTCCACTTGTGAACTGGTATTTACCAGTGTGTTGTGTTCAAGTGCTTTTGTTGTCGTAATGTAGTACCCGCAAGGTCTGTGTCAGTAGAGTATCTTTTTTATCTTTACAAAAAAAAAAAAAACATGTAAATGTGGTGCTTTCTGATGATTAAAACATAATTAATAATAATAAAAAAAAAACATGACATAAAATGATTAAATATGAACCAAGGAAATTGCGGCGAAGTTGAAAATTGTCATTCTATATAGATCAGTGGTGTTAACGCATTATATTACAATCGTTAATGACACAACATTGTATAGGCTACAAAAACTATCCGCTAACAGTATTTTTTTTTTTTTTTTTTACCGCTAACAGTATTCACGACTCTTGCATTGCTCTCCGCCATTTTGAAAAGGTCAAAGGTTATCTCATCTCGGCAACTCGTGCATCAAAATATTCTACGAGTTGCCCAGTGGAAAATACCACATGAGGGGGTGTTCATGTGCATTTTCCATGTCGGCTTTTGGTATTTACCATAATTACCATAGCACGTGAAGGCACCATTAGAGTATTAGCATTGCAACTACAGTTATGTGTTGCAACTTAAAGATCCTGTACTGCCTACAATTTTTCTAATTCAGGGAAAAGAGTAGCTTGATGTAACTTCTGTTGATTTATTATCAGCTGTTATTGAATAAGTATAAGGTTGTACATGTTATGTAAGAGTCATTTTGTCTTTATTTAAACCTTATGTAAGTGTGTGTCCAGTAGGGGTCTCTCTTTTGGGTAATTGGTTGCTGAATATAGATAGGAACCTTCCTTCAGGTGACATGTGTTGCTGGAGGGAAGGTGCACACAGTTTTTTGACCGCTAAGCTATGCTACACTGTATGCCATGCTGAGGAAATCTGTACTGGTGAAGGACTTGAACTGTGGATTTATTGACTGTTTGTTGGACTCTTGCTTACTAGAAATGAGGACCAGTCACGGTAAAATAAATCTACAATGTAAGCATATTCACTTGGTGTGTTCACTTGGTGTGGACATTGCAGTGAATAACAACCCAAGCAAACGCGTCCATTAACAAGCACCTTCCAGCAGTCATCAGCTGCTTAAAGTAATAGACTTGGCTGCTTACATTTAGTCAAAAAACTGTTTTTACTCAAAAGGAGCTGAGTTTATTACCTATTTTTGCATTGGAGTCTCATCATCTGTTGAACGAGATTGAGTGGAATGTTGGAGGAACTTTGCATCGATTTCGTTTACATCTGAGATCAGCTGCAGCCACGACAGGAGGACATCGCATATCTGTGGATTATATGTGTGCGTCTTTGCTTTTGGGTCAGGGACCATCTACCAGCGCGAGGAAAGACACTGGAGCTGCTCTACAAACTTCAGCAAAGGAGCGAGCTTTTGTTCATATATGGCGCCCAACATGAAGAGGTATGTTTAGTAGCGCTACTTATTGTTGAATGGCCATTTAACTTTCTGTGCAAACAACATGGGGACATAAATCCAATGCATTGGTGGTCAAAGAGTATAACTAACTTTGGGAACTAGATTCACTGTCGCTTTGATTGTGCTTTGAAAACGGTTTTGTGCTTTTGAAAACGGTAGATTATGGAGCCTGCTGAAACTGAGCACAGGCCTATTTGGGCGGGTTCTGACGTGCCAGGGTGGGAAGTGCCCTGATTGGTTCACAAGTATGAGCCGCCTCGCCATAGGTTCATGCAGTTGCCCCAGCACAGCCAATGACCACGCTGGACGCTCATCTGTCTCTGCTGTGTAGCTGCAATGCATTTTAAAAATTTGGCTTCAATATTCTCGAGAAAAGGAGTTTTTCCCATAGAGTATTTCCCAATACTTGTTCCCTCATCTCAGGGAACCAAGGTTATGTTAGTAACCGAGACGATTTCAATACACAATTAATCAGTCACATCGGTTTCTACAGGGCTCGCAATCGGCTATCATCCGCTTCAAAATCAATCAATCGTCACTCTAAAACGGCACAAATAAGATTAATATAAGGATTACAACATCATACAACTTATTATTTATGTATATTAAGCAAGGATGAATGTTATATTTAAAATAATGACCTTTTTTTACCTAAAACTGCGTAAACACATTGAATTAAACCAAATACACAAAATAATTTTCTTTTTAGAACCACCATATGACCCCCTTTAAATTATTATAGGTAAATTATTTATGGAAGTCTTTTGTGTGTGTGTGTGTGTGTGTGTGTGTGTGTGTGTGTGTGTGTGTGTGTGTGTGTGTGTGTGTGTGTGTGTGTTGTGGTGTTATGTGTTTGTTCTTGTTGATTGTATGGTTTACTGCTGGCTGTGAAACAAATTTCCCCTTGGGGATAATAAAGTTAACATAACCTAACCTAAGATAGAAATGGTATAAGACGTTGGCCGTATTTTTTCAAATCTGCCGGCAGTCACGATTAATCTCCCCCTTGCATTCGTCACGGTGCCACTGAGTGTAAAAACGTGAAAGGCGAAGTTTGAATTTCCAGGTATGTACCTCTTTGGCACATGTATTTTCAAGATGGAGGCGCAACATGGCTGCCGCCATTCGAGCGGCTCCCTCGTATGTATTCTAAATGGCAGATTCTACACTTACGAGAATACTTGATTAGTTGGTAGAGGTAATTACACATACATTATTAAAATTAAAAGTTGTATTTGTTAACATTAGTTAACCCTTAAACGCATACCTCTGGGTTTTTAGTGACCTGAGACGTTATTCACTATATCCTCCTCATTAATTTTTTACAGTTAGACATTAACATTCGTAGTATTCCTCAATCAATTCATTAAAAACAATATAACAAGAAAAAATAATAAAAGAATGCTGTTTTACGTCACATTTTCAGCGTGATTGTTTTCCCCCAAACCAGTTCAGTGGAAACTCCACCCTGCAGAGATTTTTAAGATTTTATTGGCAATCGGCCACTTCCAAGTGAACTTGGAGATAAATGGCATAGTGGAATGAAGTGGTTGGAACTAGTTTTGGTCACTATGGTGGTAGAGGGATTCAATATGAGGTGAGATGTGAGATCTTGCCCTGAATCTCACAGACATAAAGGATTTTTTCTTTTTCTTTTTACCATTCAGCAATTCTTATTGCATTTTGTTTTCATTGATAACTTCCAAAGCCCTGATAAAGTTTCAATTATATTATAAATGTGTAAGGATCGTTTTATGTATTTTTACATAAAGGCCATAATAAAATAAATTACGTTTCAACTGCAATTACATTACAATCTCTAAAGTATCATGCCCTATCAAGTTAGCCTCTCACTTGCCCCAGGTTACTCCAGACGAAAAGGTGATTGAGCTATTTTCACCCTGTCATCACTAGAGCCCTGTTCATAGCAAACAATGAATGTATTTCAGCATAATTTACCGTGTAGCTTTATAGGTTCAGTTACTTTGTTTAAAACCACAGTCCATTAACACGTGTTAACACGTTTTGTAAATGTAGCCTACCCTAGGTTGAAATTAATGTACCATAAGAGTCTGCTTAGGGTCTTGTCTACATATCTTTAGTGTTGCAGTTTTCCTTTAAAATCACTTGCTGGATGGCAGTTACAACACTGTAAAAATGATATGATCAATAAGTTATGACAACCTGTTTTTACATTTCTTTAATTTGTCAAAATAAGTTAAACAAGATTCAACATTTTTTTTTAAGGGATAGTTGGTGTTTACCCTGTTACAAACCTGTATAACTTTCTTTCTTCTGTTGAACACAAAAGAAGATTTTTTAAAGAATGTTGGTAACCAGACGGTTGACGGCACCCATTGACTTCCGTGGTATTGTTTGGACGGCTGAACTATCCTTTTAAGTCAGTTTAATGTAATTTAAGTTGAAATGACTGAGACATCTAAGTCAGTGGTTCTCAACTCCAGTCCTCGGGACCCGCTGCTCTGCACATTTTGTATGTCTCTCTTATCTGACACACTCAAATCAGTTCATGGAGTCTCTCCTAACGAGCTGATGATCTGGTTCAGGTGTGTTAAATAAGGGAGACATACAAAATGTGCGGAGCAGTGGGTCCCGAGGACTAGAGTTGAGAACCACTGATCTAAGTTGATTGTACTTAGAAGGCAGCGACTGTGAACACAAGGGACATATTTCAGTAGCCTAACCCTTTTCACATTTTAACTGACAGTGACGTTTAAGTTTTATATTTCACCAAGAAAGAAACCTTGACATCATACTAAGTTAAATACTGACGACGACAATCTACAGTGACAGTCGAAGTAACATGGATCTTCGGGGGATGTGTCACGGATATCTTAACCTGCAGCATTTGAACTTGGGTTGAACTTCATGAACGAATCATTTTCAGAGCGAGTCTGTTACTTGTAAAAAGTAAATAAGATCATGAATTTGGTGGGCTGAATTTGAGAAGCTTATCAGTCCGAACGATTCGTGAACGAGTCATTTTCAGAGTGTTTTAGTGAATAGGATCAGCGAATGATTGGAAGTGTATAATGAATAATAGGCCACAATTCAGTCTGAATAATAACTCACTCTGTTCCTCAAAGACGGCATACATCGCACGCTGTATTTAACAGAAATTCATTCATCTCGTGATACATGACAAAGGCTGTGAGTAAATCGTGGTGACAGCTGGTCAGCAGGTAAAACTTTACACATTTAAGTAGTGACTCAAGAAAGACAAATATTTGAAATCAGATAAAAGTGAGAAGAACATTTGGCAAATGCTGAGACAAGAATGTGCCAAATACGAGATAACATCAGTGACTTATTACAGCTTCCGCATTACTTTGACTTTATTCACCGCCATATTGGCAGTGAATAGGCCATAACACCTTTAACCAGAAATAAGCCAGAAAGAAAGAAAGAGCCAATCTATGAACAATCTTCTCTCTTTATGGGGGCATTTTATGCTCGAGAGGAGTTTCCCAAGTGTCAAACATTCCAGGTTTTTAATATGTTCATATTAACAGTTGGATTACTGAACAATTAGCCTACAAACACAAACACAATAATACAGACACAGGCACAGTAAATATAGTTTACATTTCACCCAAGAAGACACAGTGTGCATCTGCTATGAACAAAACATTTCTAAGATTAAGGCTTACCAAAGCAGTCACATCAATGATATTATAAAAAGTGAATCCTGAATTTTGTTTTTGTCAGTCATTAAAACGAGAAAAACAGCTACATTTAAACAATGCAATCAAACCTGTGGACTCACTATATTGTCCCTGGAGGCAGTCTAAATAACTCCTGAAGCCACGTTATGATGTACAGGGTTCAAAATACACGTAAGGAAGACAGATGGTAATCACAACAACACATACACACACGTCACAGATCCTTTATGTTCAAATGCCATAATGACAGCACAAAAAGATTCTTTAAAAGCAGCCTGACAAAAAGATGATATATGTACAGACGCTTTAGACCAGTGGTTCTCAACCTTTTCTTTTAGCCAGCGCCCCCTATCCATTATCCAGGTCCCTTACCGCCATTATATTTAAAAACATTTTGGCAGTTTTTTTTTTTTTTTTTTTTTCTTTATCCATTTGAAAATCTTATTAAATATGCAGTTATAAACTCGTAGGGGCAACGAATGAACGTCCGACTCTCTCCCATGCCACTCAAAGTGGATATAAGATGGGCTGTCACTGGACAGTAAAAAACGACAGTAGACTATATGGTCATTAAAGCGGTAGGCTAATGTTTGCACTTAGGTTTTATTACACATTTAGGAGAGTATTGCAAGAAGTTTCTTATATTAACCTTACTTTCGAAAAAAATAAATACAATCATGATTTTTCATGAAAAATTATGTTAGAATTGTAGGCCTAAAATACCTTGGTATCAGCTTGTTTTCAGCAATGGTAGGCTATAATTAATACAATTACAATTAATTTGGTTTGTCATGATTAATTTGTGTTCATAATCAGTAAAAACAAAACTAAATAAATAAATAAATAAATAATCTTCTATCAAGAATACACACATATGAACAGTTAGATTATTATTGTATTATTAATTATTTTTAACTATCTTGGAACTATCCAGTGTTTTGCGCTCAGATGTGACGGCGGAATTAATAGACTACATTACCACAAAGTGATTACAGAATATATTTAGATTATCCATAAAATTGTCATTTTCTCCTTACAGTCTTGCGAGTTAACAATAATGCCTGACCAGTAAATTACTTGGTGAACAAAGAAAACATTTTGCCATTAGGCAGTGGCATTAGTTAATGCCTAAAAATGTAAAAGTTTTACCTTATAAATAGAATTTAGTTTAATTAATGTTTTAATTCGTCACCGGATTGAATGGGAACATGATTTATTGAAAATATTTGAAAATATATAAGTGGTTCTTAAGTCAATACTTTTTTGATGGCTAGTCAACTTTCCATTCCTCCGGTGCGTGATTCTAGCCACCACCGTATTGTTGTCAGCGCGAAACACATTTTTGAGCACGTGAATGCTGATTCTTGTCAGCTCTGGATTCTAGTCAGTGCTTGAGCGCGTTGCTCTATGACTGGAAAAATAATAGAGTCGTTGCAAAAGAAACGATACATCGCTTACATGTCGCATTAAACCGGCAGATTTTAGAATGTTGTAGGAAATTATGTTCCAAGTAGGGGTGTAAATCGGACAGTTCATCATCAATATCGATTCTCTCAGCCAACGATACGATATTTGCCGATACCTCAGAAAAGTCTGCGATACGATTCGATCCGATTCAGGGCTATATCGATCGATTAATCGATATTTAGATATGTTCACACAACCAGTTACGTTTTTTATTAACTCACAAATGCAACAAAAATATATAACATGAATGTTTAATTAAACTATTTGAAAATTGCACACCCTCTACCAATTGGGACATTTACAACAGAAGAGGTCATTTGCAAGTAGGCCTACTCCGTTCTTGTTCATTTTCATAAATCGTGTTTTTAATTATTATTGTGCATTCCAAATAATATCAATCAAACTGCAGCAGAGGGTTGTTCCATTAAACAAGATTAGAATACAAGCCAGGCTTATTTTGGTCAGTCAGACTTATTGTCGGTGGATTCGGTTTCATAAAGCAAACTTAAAATAGTTCAAACTCAGTTACCCTGGCAACTTATGCTGGGAAACTAGCCTGGTCCAGGGCAGGCTAACTGTCAGGCTAAGCCTCAGCTGTTACACAGATCCTAACACTGACCGACAAGAACACAATGATATTACCACTGACACTCTCTCATACTATAAAATAAAATACAAAGTATGCAGAAAATCAACTTAAATAAGGCTACAATGTAGCCTGGGTTTCCCCATACTGCCTTGCTCGCAGCACGATTTTATTCACACTGCTAGGCAGTCTGGACACCATGGACCAAATTTTCCCCTGAAAAAGGGAACCAATCACAGAACGGGGAGGGAGCAGCAAGACGATGACGACACCGAAGCAGTTTGTTTAAATCTATGGATCCAACATGGCATCAGACTCGACGTTATCTTCTACCCTCATGTTTATCTTGCACAAACGGTAATATTCGCTAAACCCCATCGTGTACAAATAAATCTTTGACCCATCGTCTTTTTCCTCGTCGAATTTCTGTCACCATGTCATCTGGTATAATTGAAGCGATTGGCTATGAGCTACATACAGGCGCATTTGATAGACATTCATAGCGCCCAATAAACAGCTCTGGGCATTCGTAAACCACGCCTCAAATACGAGAAAATGAACACGTGGTTCCCAGACCACGTCTCAATGAGACTTGGTCTGACGTTAGCCAGGCTAGCTACAATGATAAATTAGACTATATATATATATATATATATATATATATATATATATATATATATATATATATGTATATATGTATGTATACTGTATGTATATATATATATATATATATATATATATGTATATGTATATATATATGTATACTGTATGTATAAAGATAGAAAGATAGAAAGATAGATAGATAGATAGATAGATAGATAGATAGATAGATAGATAGATAGATAGATAGATAGATAGATAGGCCTAAATACAATATATATACTACAGGTTTTCTTTTTTTACTGGCTGAATGTTTTGTGCTCAAGATTTAATTAGATTGTTTTAAAGATTTATGAATACATTTCTCTCTGGTTTTGTTTGGCAGCTGTAGTACATGTTTATGATTAGAAGAACATTAGAACACAATCTAAAAAAAAAGCTTTTAAAGCAGAAGTTAAAATCACAAAATTAAAAATAAATAATTACAAAAGCACAGTATAAATTTTAACTGGTAAGATGAATCTGAGCTTAGTAATTGACAGTATATTAGCCTACATTTGATTTACCCCATTACAATAGTCCCTTTACAGTTATTGCTATCATAAAAATACACTTGTATGTTTAAAATTCTAAATAAGGCACATCTAATGTCCAAATAACACACACACACACACACACACACACACACACACACATATATATATATAGTATATATATATATATATATATATATATATATATATATATATATATATATATATAGTATATATATATATATATATATATATATAGTATATATATATATATATATATATATATAGTATTTTTTTTATTATGTACTTTGTCTTTCAATTCAAACACATTTAACACAATTATACAAATTGACAGTTCCTTTAAAGACATCATATTTTCCCCTAATAAATATTCCTTATTTTTCCTTCTACTTTTTTCTTTTGTGATCATACCCACCAACACACATAATTAGAACAATAACCAAAAAGTACATAGACAATTTTACAATTTTACGGAAAAGACAAAAAACAATAAATATTAATACAAATTTAACATTCACATATTTATATCAAACTCTTATAATGACACATAATTCCTAATAGTTATTCAAGTAATATTATTTGAATATCAAATATTCAATATTAAGTAAATACATAAAATAACAAATAACTAGCCTAGAAATAAAAGGGAGGGAGGGTTATATAAAAATGTAGTTAATGTAGGCTAATATATATTCCTTTATTTTATGGAATATTCTTTGCTTTTAAAGTTGCACATATCTTTTCAAAATGTAAACATTTGCTCTTAATTTCATGTTATCCTCTCCATAATGTACTTTAGAAACAAAATCTAACCACTCATTTAAAACCTTTTGCATGAATTAAAGATTATTGCATTAAAAGCTGTAATTCTCAGCATTCTAAATAAGTATAGCCTACATCATATTTATTAAGTAGCATAGGTCCTATACCCAAAACTATATTTTGTATCTTTATATATTTAGTTTCTTTAAAAAAATCTTCCCTGAATTAGGCTACTTCTGTTCACTGAAGTATTTCTGTTCGCTAGAAGTTCACTGCAACTTATCCAACATCCTAAAGATAAATTATTATAATTTGAAGATATTTCTAGTGTTATAAAATATCGCATATTAATTTTCCAAGCAAAATGTATTGATCAGAATTATTGCGCTCCTATTTGATGGTGGATCGATTTGATCCACGATCGACTTCTAGGGCTGCTTCAGAAACGCGTGCACACGCAATTATCTAGACTTGATAAACCTGGATCAAATTAGTGAGATTGCGTGAACTTCAATTACCTTTTATGGAACCACTTTAACCCCAACTTATTTGTTAGGCTCATTCAAGTCCGGTTTTGGCGTTTAATCCCCGCTTTTCTAAGCGTCTTTTATGGAACAACCCTCTGGATTGTTTTTATTATTAATAATAATAATAATAATAATAACCTAAAAAATACAGGTAAATTACAAAATGAAAGTTAATTGAAAGTATGCTTTATGTTAAGTTTTTTTTTTTTTTTTTTTTTTTTTTTTTTTTAAGCAGAGCAGATACATTCACATTTCATCTTTCTGAGTCAAACAAAACCAAGTAATTGCTATGATAAATAATACTAGTACACACGGTTAATAACGTTAATCTCCACAGCTGACATAGACGCCTGACAAACTTTGTTGTGATAAGGTACACGCAATAGGGAGCTTTTCCCTCACCACTAACGTGCTGCTTTAGTAGGCTAAGGTTCCGTGAAAATGTTTCAGCTTTTATTTTCCTTTTACACCCCGAAGAAGATATCACGGGTTCATCAAGTGCATTGAAATTATCCATCCTCGATCACTTTTAGTCAGCTTTGACGAAACTCCTCTTAACCAGTGCGTCTTTTCAAAGTGACATCTGACCTGAATACTGCGCGCAGAGTCGCTAAAACGGACTTATCGTGTTGTGTTCACCAACAAGGGTGCGACTGCTTGTGTGTGTCTGCTGTAAAACTCGCGATGCCTTGACAGCGGACAATGCGGCTTTTGTGAAAAAACTTGTTTAGGGTTCAGTCAGTCTTGTCAGGCGTCTATGTCAGATGAGGAGATTAACGTTTGGTTGGTGAGTAAACGAAAATGTGCGCTTTGGCGGTAGGATGTTACGTGAGACTGTAGACTAGAGTGTCAAAATAACTATATCGATATTTTACGTGTGGAATCGATGCATCATATCGTTAGACGTTATATCGATGCATCGATCCATATCGATGTATCGTTACACCCCTAGTTGCAAGTAATTACGTTTAATCTAGTCTTGCCTGGATCTTTGGTTTGGTGTAAACTCGTGAATGGACAAATCTTGGACAAAGGCCCCATTGTTTTCTGAACGCCCCCGCAGCAACTTGACGTTGATGCATATGTGGCAGTCATGGTAATGCACATACAACGTAATTTGATACTTGGAAAGACCATGCAACACTATGGCAAACACAATAAAACCCACGCTGCATGAATAGACAAAACAATGACATATCCATGGGCATAAATCTGATGCCATTATGTCCAGGTTTATATATATATATATCTTCATAGTAACCAAACTTTTAAATAGGCCTACACTAATACTACTCCAGTGTGAATAAATAACCTTTACATATTTACATGCAAAAACAATTTATAAGTTGTATAATATTAAGAAGTTAGAATATGTATGTGACAATTTATGTGAAACTCCTCTAGGTAAGATTATTGTTTTCCAATTGATGTTTCATGTGAAATAAAAATCAGCATCAAAAATTGAAGAAAAAAAAAAAAGTGAAAATTCAACAGTACTTCACAGAAATGCATAATTTCACAGAATCGTAAGGGACATACACATAAAACCATTCTGTTCAGTAAATACATTCATTGCTCAATGTTAATAAATTTATTTACCTTATGATGTAATATATTGTATTATTTTTATTTATCTCTAATTGTTCCACTTTCTCTGTTAACAAGGACAACATGCTCTTGGCAGGCCATTGGAAATAAGAAAATTGTTCTTAATTGATTTGCCTGGTTAAATACAGGTACATAAATTATGAATAAATATTCATAAATAATTCTGTTTTGAAAATGCAGGCTTTTTAAAAAGGTTTCATTAAAAGCCTTAACCAAGGATGTAATACTGCACTGTTAGAAATTTCTTGTAATTTTACAGGAAATTCCTGGCTAATAGTTGCCGTAAATTTACTGTAAACAGTATACAGGACTGTTATTGTAAAATAAATACAACAAGGTACTGTACTTAATAGAATTTCCTGTAATTTTACAGGATAGAATACTGTAAATATTACAGCAAAATTTTATATTTACGGCAACTTAGTAGCCAGGAATTTCCTGTAATTTTAGGGATTTCCTGTAATTTCACAGGACAGAATATTGTAAATATTACAATTAAATGTTGTAACTTCGATAAATGTCCTCTTTCAGACTTCTGCAAAGAAAAACAAAACACTTAGTATTTTATTTTTATATTTTTATTTTCTCTTAAAACTGATGAGAAAACAGAGTGCACAATGCACAAACAAACAATCTATTACTGTACCAAACTGGTTAAACATGAGTTGTCAAACATACTAATGTCCCCTGCCCACTAATGTCCCCTGCCCACCAATTCCTCAAAAGTGTGCAAACTGGTGCGTTCAGCCCTCGTTTTTTTCTCTGCCTTGCTGCCCGTCTGGGGATTTATGCCGCAAAAGGCTCTGAAAACAGGGGGAAAAACACACTTATCAGGTAACATTTAAGACTGATATGACATGGTCATAACCATGACATGAAACATTAAGGGATCTTTATGAATGAATGAGTGCTTGTGTGTGTGAGACTGAGTGTCATTGTAGGCTATATGAGTATGTGTGTGTCTGTGTGTATATGTCTGTGGCTTGGCACGATCGATGCAAGGGTCTGCGATGCGAGTGCACCGGTTGGAGTGGAGTGCATCGAATAGAAATTGGGCTGAAACCATGATGCATCTCCCTTTAAAAGCTTTGCATCGGTAAAATCTGATTTCCTATTTTATATAAGCCTTTATATTTTTAAATGATTATTTTCATTCAATTTACTTTAATAATTATCTCAGCCATTTCCCAAACAAGCAGACTATTAGATGCGGAGGGGTAGGTCTATTTTCAGGTCGAAATTCATGAGCATTGTTTACAAATAGAAAGATCTCTAAACCGTGATTCTAACACCCGAGCTACACCGGGCCTCTACACGCGCGTATTACGCTGAATTCTACGCACTCGTAGATTCAACTGATGTCAGCGATTCTGGCTACACCAGGAACACTGACAGCGCAGACCCGGCGCATGTGTACTTTAAAATAGAAATTAGTTCTATTTTTCCACGCACTCGCACATCACGCATCTGCAACACAGAGAAAACTTTCATCTTGTTGGATAGCTGCACGTTGTTATAGCTAGCAAACACAAGTCCCACCCTACTCTGCTTCTGATTGGCTAAACACGTTTTTTTTTTTTTTTTAAGTGAGAGCTGCCATAGGTTTTGGGGAACTCAAAAATGATAAACCTTTTCCGAATTTCTATCCTGATGAAAATTTCTTCACAACCGTGTCACGCCGGAATACTTTAACCCCTGAGTGTGTGCCTGTGAGAGATTGAGTGATCCCTTTCTCACTAAATTGGATAGCATAATTTGAGTTTTTTCTTATACCTGCAAAGCAATGTGTAAAATCTGATCACTCAAAATGCGAAGTAATATGTTTTTGTATTAAGTGGGCCAGGGTGACTTAATGACATCCCTAACTCTAACAAAAAATGTAAATTACAGAAAAGTTATAAACATTGATTAAAGGGATAGTTCGCCCAAAACTGATATTTAACCCATGATTTACTCACCCTCAAGCCGTTCGAGATGCATATGTCAATCTTTTTTCAGATGAACACATTTTCAGTTATTTTAGAAAATGTCTTAGATCTTTCAGTGGTTATAATGTGAAGTTATGGGGTCCACCTCCTTCAAGTCCCAAAATGTGCATGCATCCTTCACAAAAGTAATCCATCCGGCTCCAGGGGGATAAACGAAGGCCTTCTGAGGGTAATCAATGCGGTTTTGTCGTAAAAATATACATATTTAAAACTTTATAACCGAAAATAACTGGCTTCCGGTAGCGGTCGACGCGCGTTCATGGAGATGGATGCTGGTGTATGACGTAGGACGAAGCGTAGGAAGCGTCGTGATGTCGAACAAACGTAGAGTTTTGTTTTGCTCTGCTCTCTGGCTGCGCTGTCACATTCGTTCTACGTCACGACGCTTCCTACGCTTCGTCCTACGTCATACACCAGCATCCATCTCCGTGAACGCGCGTTGACCGCTACCGGAAGCCAGTTATTTTCACTTATAAAGTTTTAAATATGTATATTTTTACGACAAAACCGCACGGATTACCCTCAGAAGGCCTTCGTTTATCCCCCTGGAGCTGAATGGATTACTTTTGTGAAGGATGCATGCACATTTTGGGACTTGAACGAAGTGGACCCCATAGCTTGACATTATAACCACTGAAAGATCTAAGACATTTTCTAAAATAACTGAAAATGTGTTCGTCTGAAAAAAGATTGACATATGCATCTCGAATGGCTTGAGGGTGAGTAAATCATGGGTTAAATATCATTTTTGGGCAAACTATCCCTTTAAGATCCCTTCATGTATAAAGTCGTTGCTTATGGAGGTATATTTGATTCAAATCAACTGAACACCTGTGACAGTGTGATTTGTAGTTGTAGAGAAAAGCCACACATGTGTATCAGTAAATTTGAAGTCAAAGAGAGAAATGGTTTAAGAGTTGCAAACTTGTAGACTTTTTTTTCTCTCCCACAAACACAACACAACAGTTACACCTTCTCAAATTCTTCATTGCAGTTTCACAAATCCTATTCTACAAATCACAAATTAAGAAACCCATTTTGCTCCCATTTTTTATACAATTGTTGCAGTGAACATGTCCTTAAAACAACCTTTAACGGTCGTTTTCAAAACTGTGCAATTCACCGAGTGATTAGTGATGTCCGTTGATGTTCTAAAACAAGTAGCGTAGCGAAATACAGATTTCTGTTGGAGGACTCATTGCTCGTTAATATTACTGCGCTTCAGACTCAAATATCGAGTGGAAGTTTATACGCGGTTGTGAGGTATCTGAAAAAAATAGTTCTACTATAGCAAATCAGACGGATTGAAATCATACATTGCGCCGATATATTTGTTTTTAATCATCAACGAACACCACTAACCACTAACCACTAGTGAGTTGCACAGTTTTGAAAACGAACGTTAAGGGTTGTTTTAAGGACACCAAAACAAACCAGAAAAGAGACTCAAAGTGCTAAGTACCGGAATTATCCTTTAACCCCTCAGAGCCGCGTGGAGCACTTTTATGATGGATAAATGCAAGTGACTTTTTTGAGCTTCAAACTGATCTACTGCCTTTATAAAGCTTGGAAGTGTCAGGTTTTTTATTTTTTTATAACTCAGATGTCATATAGAAGAAAGAAGAAAGTCATATACACCTAGAATGGCTTGAAGGTAAGTAAATCATGGGGTAATATTCATTTAAAAGTGAACTACCCTTTTAACAAAATAAGGGAAGAATATACCTTGTACAGTTAGGCAAGCTGTGCTGGGTAGAGTCTCTCTCTGGATGTCAGCAGCTGTGGCAGAGGGCTAGGGAATAAAAAATGTAAACATTACCAAAAGTATTACCAATTACACAACAAATACCAATTACAAATCTATTATTATTGTAATATTCCATACAGTTTGCCAAGCAGCCACATATAATTTAAGACAAACAAAATGGTTAACTTGATTTTAATACAACTAATAATCTGCTGCCTTCTCTGAAGACAAAGAGAGCAGTGAAAGCCTTTCAACAGAACCCAGGCTCCGAAAAAAATATTTAATGACGGTGCTGGTCAGTTTATTTTATATAAAGACAGCTTAACGTTACATGACTGCTCTTTCACCTTGGTTGGCCAAGCACAAAGTTATAACATCTGAACATACCAGATGCTATATTCAGCTTTTATCACAGTTATAGCTAACTTACAGAATTAAATGAAAATACCTTCAATTAATTCTGTAAGTATTCAGTGACCGTAAAATCTACAAGCTACGTTTATGCTAGTGTGCAAACCACGATTTCAAGACAGCAAAACAGAAGTCATAATAACGTTAACTGTTACAACAGCCGGTAGCACGTGTAATCAATAATAATAATAATAACCTGAGCTAAGGAAGCTTACCGGGCGGGCTCACGTTAAGTTAGCTAAGTTAATGCTTATGTTTACAGTCTGGGATAACGTTATTTGAGCGATCGTCATTGTGGTGGTTTTCCATTAACGTTACGTTACAAGCTCAGCTCGACTCGATTCTACTCACCATGTTTGTTTTTCCATTGTGAATATCTAGTGTCTTGTACCTGATGTGGTAACTTACCTTTTTCGTTATGGATTGAGTAAGACGCCGCCACTTCACCGGGGTCAGTTTAGGTTGTGTACGTTAAGTTATACCGGGAGTGAGCGAGTCGAGTCGGGACGAGTTGAGCTAACGTTATAGGGATCTAACGTTACTCTAGATATTGTCACTGAAATATACCAAACGAAAAATTGTGAATATCTCGTACCTTGCACCTGCATGTGGTTCCTTTTCCGTATGGATTGAGAAAGAAGACGCCACTCCACCGCGGTCAGTTCACGTTGTTTTTAGTCGACTCGGGGCGAACGTCACTTAAGCTAATGTCACTGAAATATACCAAACGAAACAATCAGCAGCACTCACTCATATCAACGTTATCCATATACTTATAAAATAGATTTCATGTTAACGTTTCATACCTGAGATGTGTTATTCTTTCAAAAATGTTGGATTCTCTGGTACCGTTGGCCGCGCAATTTCAAAATTCAAACAGCAACGATCCCACAATGCTATGCGGCGGCTGTAAAATAATGCTTCTACAGTGTAGATACAATAAAATTACAGGACTGTCCATAAATTTCCCATCATGCATTTGCATTTACAATAAAAACATGAATACAACATGTTGTTGTAAAATTTATTGTAAAAATTACATCAATTGCTAACAGTGTGTGAACAAAATGTCATAATTACCACCCTTTATGCATAGAAATCTTGTTTATCAGCAGTAGCTCATTTATGGTTTTATTTTCAAAGTCTCCAACATGAACGCCTCTGCTGAAGTGAGTCAAGATGCCGTCAAAATAGTGATGCCAGTGTCCGTCACTTTTCGCTCCAAACTCGAAAACATTGACCTGTGTGAGAGATTGATAAAATAGGACATCATTGTTTGCAATGCACCAAAAGTTAAAAATTAAATGAGTGTTTTCATGGCGTGCTTGTACAGTACGTGCATGGCTGATAAGCAAACAGTTGCTAACCATAACATCCAGCTCCATGGAAATAATTAGTTAAAATTTAGCTGCTTTTTATTATCTGCAAATCAAACCTTAATTTGCATATAAAATGAAGGTTAAAATGAAACCAACAACGATGGCACACCTGTATGAAACGCTCGTGGTTTTTTATTAATGGTCTGTTGCATATACTTAACCTGCACTTGATCATTTATAATATGCACTACAAGTACACAACCATTCAAAAAGTCTCACTAAGTGCTAAAGGAAAAGATTCATTACATTAAGATTATATAAAATGTGTTAGATGTGTGTCTGAAGGCTTTTTAATAATTCTGTGAGCGTGTGAGGAAACAATTGTACCTCGTGATGTGTCTGGTGGTGAAGACACTGATGAGCCAGCGCATGTCTTCAATCTTAAAGGGCAGAAGCACCAGATGGGTGGAGTTATCCACGTCTACAGCGCTCTCAGGATACAGAATCCGGTGAGTGATCTTAGATCCCACATCCTTCTCAAAACCTTTTGTAGGACCCTTATTTATCCTGAGGTAAGAGCATGAAGATGCATTTTTAACAGTCATCTTTGGTTGTATGCATCGTCGAGACATCAAAAGAGAAAATAACATACCTTATGACAAAGTCATGGCTGTCTATTAGTTGACCATAGTGGGATGCCAGGAGGTTCCCAGAGTTTCCCACCACAGCACAGGTTCTGCAGCGATCTGGACCAGCGTCTGAGTAGTGTTCCTCATCGGGGAAGAGAGAAAACAATGTGTCCACCACATCTGTGTAGTTAGCTTTAGAGGATTCTGACTGTAGACCCTATATAATGTTAAAACACATGATCGAATTTAAAGGGCACTTATTATGCCCCTTTTCACAAGATGTAAAATAAGTCTCTGATGTCCCCAGAGTGTATATGTGAAGTTTTAGCTCAAAATAGCCAACAGATCATTTTTAACAGTAAGTGTTAAATTGTCACTTTTTGAGGCTCAGAAAAATGCACCGTTTTAGTGTATATTCCTTTAAATGCAAATGAGCTGCTGCTGCCGGCCCAATTGTTGGTCTGTACTGCCACCATGTGTTCAACTATCAGAACTTCAGCTACTGGGAAATCCTTGTGCTGGAATCTCTGAACTGCTGAAAGAGTTGAGATATTTTATTACAAACATCGGAGAAGAGATGTCTCTTTAAAATGGGTTGAATAATAGCTGCCTGCTACTTTTTAGGAGTTTGGGTTTCTTCAGGCCTCTACAGAGCATATGTAGGCTATAGGGCAGTTTATTATTTATTGAAAATCGTTGGTGGAACATTGTAAGATGCAAATAAAAGCTGATAAAAAAATAAAAGTTCGTATAGGTTTAAAAAAAATGATATTTAATGTCAGACTAGTTTCTTTTTAAATGATGAAAGTTGTTGTTCACTTGTGGCATGCAGTTTAAATAAATAATTTATGATAAAGAGATTAATCTTAACCACTTTCACAAGCCTTTAAAATTATTTTAACGCTTTTTAAACTATTCAAATGGACAGTCCCGAGACTTTACTGTTGGCTGGTGTAATTTTATAGAAAAATAGCCTACAGAGCCTATTGGTTGAACACTAATATGAACATTGGGGAATGCATGCCAGATGATTCAAGTAGGCCTATGATAACTGTTTTACGTAAATGTTCAGCGACCGATAGCCTATGAATGTCACAGAATAATTGACTCTTTATTAAATTTTGCCGTTTTGAATTGAAAATATGCGGTCATGATTCATGTAGGCTAAGCGACAAGGCGAGTATGGCATAGCCTACGAATGAAAAGTGAATGTGTGCACATTTTAAAATAAAATATTATTTGCAAATAGTTTTTAAATTGATTTGCCTACTAGAGCTAGCGTTGTTTACCTTTTTTTATATTTATTCCCTTATTTTTAATAGGCTAACTATTTAATTCCTTTATAATGTAGGCCTAATAATCCCTCGGGTTTACAGACCATGACTTAAACCTAGTCTCATGCATGTTTGAGCTGTTTTAACTAAAAGCAACTTGCACTGATATATCTTAAAATATGTCAGTGCCATTGTTTTGTCTCAAGATCCCCATCAGTAATGTTTATATATAACTTACATGTTAAAATATATATATATATATATATATATATATATATATATATATATATATATATATATAAGTTGTAGTTTAAATATCCTAATTTAAATAAGGCCTAATCCTGACTTTATCTAATCTGTGAAACCAGGCCAATAACCCAGTGCCTTTTATTTTCAGACATCCAGAAAGAAGTCACGTACCTTCCACCATCGGTAGACGTCTGTCTGTAACACACTGTTTCTCCTGTTCAGCAGAGGTGGAACTGTGGGGTTGAACCGCAAGAAGAACCAGTCATCATCGTTCAGATCCGTGACGCAATTATCACAAGCGCACAGACCTCCTTTGGTGGAATCAACTGATATTTTGAGGAAAGATCACCGCGGTTTGGAAGAACAAGAATAAATAAGATGCTAAAAGAGCCATGTGATGTACGGATATCTCAATTTAGTGAAGGTAACCATATTTTCAGCTGGTTGAAGAGGGTTTAAAATCCTACAGCTGAGAAGAGAAAAAACCTACCAGAGAACAAGAAACGTTGGGGGAAAAAAACTGTTTGTGCGCCCCAAACCAAAGCTGCGTTCCGTATTATATCCATACGGATATTTGGAGCGAGCTTTGACCATTATTTAGGACCTTAACGATATTTATTGCGTTTGAATCTGCTTTACATAGGCGTTAAAATTGGGTAAACAAAGTGCGAAAGATTGACGTTTGAAGCGGAGCTGTGCGTGCGCGCGACTGTCAGTGGAAGTTGCAATAGCCTACGATAACAGGACACCGCAGGAGAGAATATATTCTCCATAATTTAATCTAATATACATCTATAGGCTATATATCTTACACACATACTTTTGTATGACTTTCCCTAAAACAAAGTCTTAACTTTCAAACAGACCTTTGTGTCAGAATGTGTGAGAGAGAGAAATTGAGAGAGAAGACCCATTGTATTACATTTAATATGGGAAAACGTCATTATAGTAGGCCATACAAACTGAAGAGTCATTTTTTTAGTGTGTAACAAAGATAGAAACTATACTAATAAATGTTAACGTACCCAATATTTGAAACAAAACAGAAAAAGAAAAAAATTAACAATAGCAGTAAACCTGAAGAATGGGTGCCAGATGTGTGAATCCAGTGGTAGATGATTAGGTTAAACATGAGGGATGAATCTAATGAGGAGGGGTTTCTCTTCTACACCTCCTGATCATACAACACTGTTTGAATTCACTTCTCTCTGATATAACATACCATACAGGAATTTGGGTTGATCCAATTTTGGCATCACTATAGATTAATATTAAAGAGTTCATTGAGGTAACAACAGAGTATTTGACATTTATATGCCACCAAAAGCTTTTTGATTCATACAGGGTTTCCAGAGTCATGTAAAACCCGGATTTATAATGGAATTTTAAAATTGTGATTGAACCCCCATTGACTTTCATAGTGGGAAATAAATACTATGGAAGTCAATGGGGTCCATCAACTGTTTGGTTACAGACATTCTTCAAAATATCTTCTGTGTATTTTTAGGTGAACTATCCCTTTAAGAATCAGGTTATGCTGAAACTAAAACCATAGAGTCACCTTTATTTATTTTTTAGCTTAAATATTTTATATTTATTTTAGCAAAGACTGCAGTCCTTACATACATGCTTCAATCGACTCTGTAAATAAATGTGTAAATAAATGTCTAAAAAGAGTTACCAAGTGCTTGAACTTTAGGAAAAAAAAAACCTATCCTGTCTACTGCCAATTATCCTAAAAAAATAAAAATAAGGCAAAACAGCCCGATAAAACGTGTGTACCGTCAGAAGAAAAAAAGGAAAATTGCAAAATGTAAAAACAGAAAGTAAACAGAAACAGAAAAAAATCATCATCAACAAGGAAAAAAAATGAAACTTTATTTAATACTTTACAGAAATGCATAACTTTACAGAATTGTAAGGGACATACACATAAAACCATTCTGTTTAGTAAATGCATTCATTACCCGATATATTAATATATTTATTTACCTTCTGATGTAATATACTGTATTATTTGTTATTTATCTCTAATTGTTCCACTTTCTGTTAACAAGGACAACATGCTCTTGGCAGGCCATTGGAAATAAGAAACTTGTTCTTAATTGATTTGCCTGGTTAAATACAGGTACATAAATAAATATTCATAAATAAATCTATTTTGAAAATGCAGGCCTTTTGAAGAGATTTAATTAAAAGCCTTAACCAAAGATGTAATACTGTGAACAAAATGTCATAATTACCACCCTTTATGCATAGAAATCTTGTTTATCAGCAGTAGCTCATTTATGGTTTTATTTTCAAAGTCTCCAACATGAACGCCTCTGCTGAAGTGAGTCAAGACGCCATCAAAATAGTGATGCCAGTGTCCGTCACTTGTCGCTCCAAACCCGAAAATGTTGACCTGTGTGAGAGATTGATAAAATAGGACATCAGTGTTTGCAATGCACCAAAAGTTAAAAATTAAATGAGTGCGTGCATGGCTTGCTTGTGCATGGCTGATTAGCAAACAGTCGCTAATCGTAACATCCAGCTCCGTAGAAATTCACACCCTTAACACTTGCTTATCTCACTGATGACAATGAAGAGCAAATAAAATGTGGCCTCTTTTTACTATCTGCAAATCAAACCTTAATTTGCATAGTAAAGTTGAAACCAACAACGTTTAAAGCACACCTGTACAAAACGCTCATGGTTTTCATTGACGGTCTGTTGCATATTGCAAACTAAACTTTCACTTGATCATTTATAATATGCAACACAAGTACACAACCATATTCAGCAAGGATGCATTAAATTGATCAAAAGTCAGTAAAAACATTTATAATTTTTCAAAAATGTTTTTATTTACTAAAATGTTAAATGTTTTTAAAAATACTTTTAATTCATGAAAGAATCCTGACAAAGTTTCCACAAAAATATAAAAGCTCAGCTGAACTGTTTTCAACACTGAAAATATGAAATTTCTTGAGCAGCAAATCATCAAATTAAAATGATTTCTGGAGTACTGATGCTGATCAATAAATGACATTTTAAAACATTAAACTAGAAAACAATTACTTTAAATTCTATGAATATTTCACATACTGTATTTTTTTATCTTTTTTTCTTTTTTCAAATAACTTCAGCCTTGATGAGCAAAAGAGACTTCTTTCTAAAACATGAATAATCTTAGTTTTAATACTTGGGTCTTTGGATCAGAGCCCTTTATTGTGCACTGTTCATCTAAGTGTGTGTCAGCATCTACATAAAATGGATAATGAAATAATGAATGAATGCCATGAGTTAAAGACAGCGGCTGTTGTTGGCATCATTGATTTCAGATTAGCCCGCCTCACAATGACATGTAAAACCAAAAAGATGTTGGTCCTTTTACAATCAAATGGTCTCTTGCAAAGTGCACTAGACTAGACGTCATGCCGATAGTAAAAAGTCTGGCTCTGTGAGACAAGCATTGGAGGAATTGAAATAAGAGACAAATCTTTTACCTGATCACAGATGTGCAGGGCGAATATCAATGTAATGAAGCCAGTAGAAGGATATTTGCCATGTTTCTGCAGCCAGCTCTCATAAACATATTTCATGAATACAGGATGGATGATCATCACCTTAAAAAACAAACCAAAATAATCAAGCAATACACTCTTAAAAATAAACATTCTTTATATGCATTGATGTTTCCATAAATAACCTTTCATTTGCACAAAAGTTTCTTTATAGTGGAAAGCTGTTCCTTAAAAATGTGTTTCACACTGAAGGCCCACTCACACCAAGGATGATAACTATAACGATAAAGATATCGCTCGAAATATAAAAGAATAGCAGACTCTAGACCACAACTATAACCGTACAGAGAAACAATATAGTTGGAATCACTTTCAGGACAATTTTTTCTTGCTGATAACCAAAACAACATCAGAATCCATCCTGCTTTAAAGAGTTTGAGCACTTAAAGCTGCAGGAGACAAAATTACAGCGCATGCTTAATAACTGAAAAATATTGTCTGCTGGTCTGGATGCTATTCCAGGTATCGTTATCGTTATCGTTCTTGGTGTTAACGGGCCTTGAGAAAAAAAAAACAATGGCTTTTCTGTGGCATCACTGTGAAAACCCCCTTTTGGAACCTTTATTTGTGCACACTTCAGGTGATTCTGACTTAATCATGCATATTTTAATGGCATTTGTTCAGAAAAACTACAGATCAATACGTGAAAATCAGTGGCGTAGCCACGGGTGTGCGGGTGCCACCCACAGTGGCAGCTGGCACACCTAAAAATGGATGCAGAATTATTTTTTATAGTCTCAATAAAAAATGTTTTACTAAACTTGGGCTGTTGTTGTTTATTTAGAATATACTTTTTTTTTTAAAAAATCAACCCTTTCACGCGTCAATATTTTAACTGACACCTTGTTTCCATGGCGTGATGTCACGTGACACACCGCAGCCACAATAACTAACAGACGTATCGCTATTCGTTTTATTTAGTTTTTCCTTTTTTATTAAAAATATTAACAAACTTGCTTACCATGTCAACTATCTGATATTCCGATTCTTAGTTTAAAAAACTTTATAAATTATCTTGATCTATAACGAGATGAGCGCTGCAGTTCAGAGAGTCCTGTCAGCTGGATTTACAGCACCTGAATTCCGTTTCTCCCGAAATACATGAAAGTAAGTGGCTGGCCGCTTCCATGGACATCAGTGTGTATTTTACAAACTGCAAATGTATTGTTTTACTAGTACTTATGTGTATTTAAATGTCTGAAACATAAAATAAACATTATGTGGTTGAAAACACTGCATATTAGTTGTGATATATGACAAGCGCTGAGCACGTCCGTCTCTGGCTCTTCTGATAAGAAGTGTTTTCCAACAGTGATGTAATGAAACATTGACAATTTAATTTTGAAGGGAGTAAAGCCTCTGTTTAGGCTGGAAATGTAATTTTGACAAAAGAAGAACTTTTATTTTAAGTAAATCTTATTTTTAAATCAGCCTACTTCAGTGTGATATTTTATCAAATACCGAGGTACCGAGCTCAACCCACAAAAAAACCCCTACCCCCCCAAGAGCTTTGACACAATTCGAACACTGTAAACGACAGAGAATTTTTTCAGCCGCTATGTTATGACTGACTTATTGGCGATCCTGAGTGTAATGTATAGTTATATTTTATTTAGTTTTATGGTTATGTGGGGCATGGTTATGTGGTTATGGTTAATACTTTTGCACAGTAATCTGACAATAAATGTGGCACACCCAGATTTTCAGATGCACACCCAGAGTCTCTTTTCTGGCTACGCTACTGGTGAAAATCAAATGTAATATAATGATTGATAGATATGATTCTTACCTTGTCTCTGTCTGCATTTACTGAAGGTCTCACTCTAATGTAAGTGCTGAGGAAAACAGATTCATTACATTAAGATAATTGCCATAAAATGTGTTAGATGTGTGTCTGAAGGTTTTTTAATAATTCTGTGAGCGTGTGAGGAAACAATTGTACCTCGTGATGTGTCTGGTGGTGAAGACACTGATGAGCCAGCGCATGTCTTCAATCTTAAAGGGCAGAAGCACCAGATGGGTGGAGTTATCCACGTCTACAGCGCTCTCAGGATACAGAATCCGGTGAGTGGTCTTAGATCCCACATCCTTCTCAAAACCTTTTGTAGGACCCTTATTTATCCTGAGGTAAGAGCATGAAGATGCATTTTTAACAGTCATCTTTGGTTGTATGCATCGTCGAGACTTCAAAAGGGAAAATAACATACCTTATGACAAAGTCATGGCTGTCTATTAGTTGACCATAGTGGGATGCCAGGAGGTTCCCAGAGTTTCCCACCACAGCACAGGTTCTGCAGCGATCTGGACCAGCGTCTGAGTAGTGTTCCTCATCGGGGAAGAGAGAAAACAATGTGTCCACCACATCTGTGTAGTTAGCTTTAGACGATTCAGACTGTAGACCCTATATAATGTTAAAACACATGATCGGGTTTAAGAGCTTTCAGAATAGGAAGCTTTCACTGGGAAGACTCATTTTAAAGGGGTCATGACATGGATTTTTGGGCAGAGTATTATGAAATCATTAACCATTTTTAATATGTTACTTTCTACATTAACGAAAGTTGGTGCTCAGATGCAACAACGCTGAAGAAGATGTGACCTCCTAATTTAGAGATATACAGGCGTTTATAAACTAAACCTTTCTACTCGTCGTTTTGCAGGCAAGCCGTTTCGAAATCCCAAAACAAACACCTAGCCAACTTCCCTTTGACCAGATTATGTTCAAAATTATGTCACATCAGTTTGTATTTTGGTTTTTCAATTTTGCTTGAAGTGTATTGGGGCCTTTACACCACAATAAAGGACGCATATCACTCTGTCCCACACGCAGCTTTGGATCTCTCTGATCGCTGTAGTTCATCTTATACCGACCTACAGGCAGAAACTGAAATCAGCTAAACCTGTAATTAGGACTGTGTGCGTCCATCGTTTGCACGTGTGTCTGTGTCCCTACTCACTACTTGGATGGGTTAAATGCAGAGGACAAATTCTCTTATGGAGAAATAAAAAAATACTATTGAAGTCAAACCAGAAACTGTTTGATTACACAAATTCTTCAAAATCTTCTTTTATTTTCAACAGAAGAGAGAAACTCACACAGGTTTGAAACAACTTGAAGATGAATAATTCATTTCATTTCATGAACAGGGAATGTTTTTTTGATAAATTAAATTATTAATCGTGATCAGATCCACCCCAGTCTCCCCCACCCTTGGTTTTCAGACATCCAGAAAGAAGTCACGTACCTTCCACCATCGGTAGACGTCTGTCTGTAACACACTGTTTCTCCTGTTCAGCAGAGGTGGAACTGTGGGGTTGAACCGCAAGAAGAACCAGTCATCATCGTTCAGATCCGTGACGCAATTATCACAAGCGCAAAGACCTCCTTTGGTGGAATCAACTGATATTTTGAGGAAATTATAGATCACCGCGGTTTGGAAGAACATAAAAAGAAATAAGATGCTAAAAGTGAAGAGCCCTGTGATGTGCGTATATCTCCATTTAGTGAAGGGAACCATATTTTCAGCTGTTGAAGAGGGTTTAAAATCCTACAGCTGAGAAGAGAAAAAATACATTAGTGTGCAATTTATTATTAGGCACTCAAAGAATCCTTAAAAATGTACCAAGTAGCAGTGCTTCGCCTGCGCTTCCCCCTAATATAGTCCTTAATATACAAGTCAATATCTGCCTATCTCTATATCTGGAAATCGCCTAGTGTTAATCTGCGTCGCTATTTGTACTCATTGTGAATACGCAGGCCACAAGAAGTTATTAGATGTTTTTTTTTTTTTATATCACTTTTACTCAGGACATGCTAGCTGGCAACAAAGGATTCCATTCATTATGCTAAGCTAAGCTAGCGCCGACCCTGTCAAACTAAAACAATGCATGCACTGAGACAAAAATGCATTTGCCCACCTATCTAAATGTAGGAAAGAAGGTGAATAAGCCCTATTTCAAAAAACGGTGGAGTGTTCCTTTAACGTTATCGCTACTGTGTAATAGTAGCCTATGCTATTCAACAACTAAACATATCCTATTCAATGTGTTCACAGTCTCTTTCACGGTCATCATTTGTATTTGCCTATTCACAAACTGTTTGCTCAAGCATAGCGTTTTCTCTGAGTTCACTGTGAGCTACCATGCACAAATAAAAATCTCACTGAACTTTTGCTGTGTAATTGTAACAATGAGCACTCAAACACACCAAACCAACAATTACTAAAAACACACACAAAAACTCTGTTTTGCACGGGCATTTTGCACTAGTTTACCTTAAATCTATCTTTAACATAATTCTAACCTTATCCCTAAAACAAACACTTAACCCTCAAACAGCCCTTTAATGGTGTGTCAGAAAGCGATAAAGTCCTCAAAAAGATAACTATACAAGTACACACACAGAAATAAACTTTTTTTTTTTTTTTACTATTACATTAAATATGGGAAAACAGCATTCTAGTGTTTAAACTGCGAGTCATTTTCTAGTGTGTGACAAAGACAGAAACTAATATTATTATTATTTTTTAAAATAGTGTCAAGTTAACGTACCTGATGTTTGTAAAAACACTTTTTTAAACACAATCTGGAACAATAGCAGTAAACCTGAAGAATGGGTGCCATATGTGTGAATCTAGTGGTAGATGATCAGGTTAAAAGGGATGAATCTTAAGGAGGAGTTTCTCTTACACCTCCTGATCATACAACACTGTTTGCATTCACTTATCTCTGATATAAAATACATAGCTTTCGCATGCAGAAGCCATTGACATTTCTATAGCAAATAAAATTTTGTCTAGTATACTCAGCCATATATCTATAAGAGCTGATTCTAAAATGAACAAGTGGAGCACATGACAGTGATATGATATGCCAGGGTTAGTCTCAAAACGGAGTAGAGGTGGAAATATCCAAATGCCTCACTTCTGATGTCAATACGTTCAAGTGATTACATCATAACTCAACAAAAACATTTAATGTTCTGACAGTTACCAATTATGGCAAAACCATAAATTAATGAAACAGTAAGGCCTTAAATCTGTATTATCAGTTGTTATTCAAAACTTTTTAACTTTTTAAAGTCAATTACAATCTGGGGTGGATCTAAAAAATTATTCAAGTATGGTGGCAAAGAGGTATGATATTATGGAAGTTTGTTTCTGCCACGGTCCCCGGAATAAAACAATTTAAAAGATAATTGTGACTCTCACAATTCTGACTTTTTTCCTCACAATTGCACATCTCACAAGTTTTTTTGTTTTGTTTTTTTTTCTGCAATTAAGATATAGATTTCGCAAGTTTATACACCTTTGACAAACCATGGCTTTACAAAGTGGAAATGATTGTGGTGAAATTGTTTCTGCAGACATTTAAAACCGAGGTTACAAAATAAGCTTCAGACACACCTTCAGCTCACAAATTAAATTACATACCAGGAAGAATCTTTTTATTTCATCCTCCTTATGAATCACATTATTTTCTCCAAAGATTTCCCTGAAACATACGTTGTCCCTGCATCATATTACTGAAGTTTCCATAAAAATAAAAAAAGCTATTAGATTAGAGTTTGTATTTTAACTTAAAATCAAGTATTATTTTACAGAACACACAGAATGTCTTACAGTAGCAAATGTTTTGGAAAGGAATTTATCTTTGATAGTTTTCCTCTTTGTACATTGCATATCATTACATTTAACTTGTGATTTAAAACAATAATTTCTCCATAACGAGTCCAAGTTTTTTGTGTGCTTCACACTTGTTTCAATAGCTACTGTGATGTAAAATTAATCTTTTTGGAAGGTCTGAGTAAAAAAAGACAAGAACAACCATTCAAATTCCATTAAATGTCACATTATGACAAAAAAGACAAGTTATTTACTTGCACTTAACAGAGGGAAAACGTTTCTGACCATCTAAACCTTTTCAAGTGGTCAAGGATTAGCTGGTTAGCAGGCCCTGAATAAAGTCAGATGTTATTCAGTCTGTTTTTGCAAGCAACATTGCAATATTTCATTAATAGTAAATGTTTTATAGTGCCCAATTTGTTTTTGAAGGGTCCTTAAAAGCATGAATTGCCATGAAACTGAACCAGCTGAGCAAGCGTCATTGAGATAAATGTGAATATTAGCACAAGATATGATCTTTGTGGAATTAGCATTAGCATGGTGGAAATGATCCACCGTAGACTGACCATGTAGCTTATATTATTAAACATAATCTACGCCTATTGTCTGGCAGCTGATATGCAGAGGATCTTTAAGAAGTAATTTTGACATTTTCTGGCTATTTACGTGCTTTACATGCTAAGTCTTTGTGAATGTGTGCTGTTATTGTGCTGACCTGATTCTGGATCAGAGAATTTGCGTGAGGTGTTTGGTCAGGTCTCATCTCTCCCAAATACCAATCAAATCAATTTAGTGATTGCTAGCAGCTGCTGTTGATGTGGAAGTTGCGTATAAAGGGTTTGAGACTATGGAATGCCAAAGCTGTCAATATTAAAAATAAATAAATACATAAATAAATATACAAATAAATGTAAAAAAGAATATATATATATATATATATATATATATATATATATATATATATATATATATATATATATATATATAAATAAATATACATAGAAAAGCAAAAAAATGAAAATAAATAATTATTTATACATTTATTTCCTTATTTATTTATTTCCATATTTATTTATTTATTCTTTTATTTATTTATACATTTATTCATTTATACATTTATTTATTTATACATTTATTTATTTTTACATTTATTTATTTATACATTTATGTATTTCTACATTTATTTATTTCTTCATTTATTTCTTCCTACATTTATTTACCGCTCACGGTTCGTCCCCTGTATCTCCGCTGGGGTCTGCCCACTTTTCTAGCATTTTTCATGCCAGTGGGTGGAGTCAGGCTCTGACCAGGGGTTTAGTTACCCTTTAAGTCGAGCGCACTATTTAATATCTCCCATATGACGTTGCCAAGCAACGTGGCCACCACAGCGACCCGACCGCAGCAGTTGATCAGAGAGTTTGAGCCAGCGCAGAACTGTCATCAGGCAAATTGACGGGACGCCTTTTCTAGGTGTGCATTATCACTTTTTAACGGACACCCTGCAGCCAATCAGAATCGAGTATTCACCCAGACCATGGTATAATAATCATTTGAGACTTATTAAACTGGCAGCTCAAGTAATTAAAGAATTTATCTTGAATTCTGTCTTGGAAACATGTATAAAGCTTAATTTAACAATTTCATAAACTAAAAGGAATTTATACCTGTAAATTATATATTGGACCAGCGGCGGAAAATGAAGGATAGATGATTAAGATGCGGGCGCCATCTTGTGGCGAGAAGCGGGGATTCACAGTGGATTATTGGGATTCATAGCGAGCCGTTGAGCGTCTAGGGGCGAATTCCAAACGGCGTTTATGCACCCTTGAAGGGCACTTCGGGAAGGGGCCGCTATTTATTTATAGGGGTATTCCAAACGAAAGTGAACAATTTAATTCCTTCACGAAGGACTCTTCCACAAGTCCCTTAGGGTAGGGAACATGACAGGGCCGTGCAGAGACCTCTGGAGGGGCAGGTGCTCAAAGTATAAAAGGGGGCACATGGAACAAGGCTTTAAATAGGGCTGTAATCAAAATACAGTAACAGGGTTTTTCCAGCCTCAAAATGAGGCAGAGGTGGTAAAAATCCTAATAATGTATTTTAATAATAAGATAATTAAATTTGTATTTTTTTGTAGATCATCATATAGCCTAATGTGTTTCCCACATTATTTTTGTGGGTGGAGCTTGGTATCTCTAGGGGGGTCCGGGGGCATTCCCCCCCCCCCCCCCCTGGAAGAAAATTTTGTACATTTTAAAGATAAATTCATTAATCTGGTGCACTTTGAGTCACCCGAATCAACTGTTAAAAATAAATAATCCACCCGCAAACCGCCCATATTCTCTGATTTAAATATCTGCATCTGATCATCACATTACAATTATTCAAATTCTCAGTGTTAAGCATGATAATATGGTAACATATCACACTGAAGTAGGCTGATTAAAAATTAACATTTATTTAAAATAAAAGTTCTTCTTTTGGCAAAATTACATTTCCTTAATAGCCTAAGCAGAGGCTTTTCTCCCTTCAAGCTTAAATTGTCAATGTTTCATTACATCACTGTTTTAAAACACTAATTTTTTGTACCCTTTATAGAGGGCATTTTCCCCCTAATTTTATTAAATGTATGCTCCATCTTTCATTTCAAATTCTTAAATTTGATCAATATATTCAACTGAAATAATAAGACACTAGGCTGTTACCAATCAAATAAAATAATTTACATTGAAAAATAACTGTATTAAATTAGATTATTTTAAATATTTTTGAATATACAAATAAGGAATGTTGAAAAGAATGATACTTTATGAAACTAAACTGCCAGTAGGAGGCGGCAGGCGACCGTCTTAATGAGCGAGTCATTGAGTCATTCATTCAAACGATTCATTCAAACGGCTGATTTATTCAGAATGAGGCAGTTTATGAATGGGTAATTGAATCTTTGACTCAACCGATTCGTTCAAAATGCTGAATCATTCAGTAATGCAACAAGTGTTGCTGTGAGATGCGCGATGGTTCTGCTGTGATCTTTGTTTGGAACTATTTTCGCTGCTGAAACAGAACAATAATAGTCATTGCGTCTAAAATGTAAGTGACTTAATTTTAACTATTTGTTTATTGACCTGCTATGAAATCAGTCTCGGTTTCAATCTTGATGGCATTCAGGAAAACAGTTACTTCTATAGCCTAACGTTACACACAGACACAGCAATATTAACAACATCTCTGCATGCTCTCTTTACGTCGTCCTTGTAAAATAATAATAGTAAGTAAACGAACATCAAAATCACTTCGCTGAGAATGAAACGAATGAGTTAGTCAGGTGAAAGCTAGGTCATCATGTGGGTCATTTTATTTACGGCTAAATTATTATTAATTAATTTTACTAATAGTTAGATTGGGCAGGCATCCACAAAAGGGCCTTTAATTACAAAAAAAGGAGAGGACATTTTGCCTTGACAAAAGGGCACTTTGGACACAAAGGGGCAGGTGCTCAAGACACCACTCAGACAGGGCTTGGACACACAGCCATTGGTAAAAAAAAAAAAACTTGATAAAGACACATTTATGTAAAATGAAATAGCTATTTCAAATTGAGCATTATTTCTAGGTCACAACTCAAATAATAAAAGTGACATTTATCAGTATTGTTCAGGCAGTAGGTTCAATTTCTTCCATTGAAGCTCTAGATGCTCTTTGGATCATTCTTAAATTATTCAGAGCATTCATCTCGTTTTTGACCTCGATCTTAAGGCCAGTAGGCTAAAGCAAAGGAGACAACCAATTCAGAGGGAGTTCGCAGTGAACAGTGTGTGTCTGTGACCACTAGAGGGCAGTGTGAGCTTATGACACATTATAAGAGAATGTAGTTTTGCTTTATTGAACAGGCAAAGTGTCAGCCTTCTCACGTTCGTTTTACGGGAAACTATTAAATGTAGGCCCTACTGAAACATAGCCTACCAAACATAAATTGTATAAAACTGAAAAGTAAAAATGACCACTACTTTAGGCTACTATTAGCCTACTTAGGCTATAGTGTTTTTAAAATTAGGCTACATTTACATTAGGCCTACAAATTTTGAGTTTACCTTGGAGTAAGAAGTGGTTGTAAAAAAAAAAGTGCATCACAATAAGTGTATGTGGTTGTCAAAATATTTGGTAACTTAACAGAATTTCATTAAGTTCAGTGACAACATAATGGTAAGCTAATGACTGGTGGCTACTGTTTTTTATAAGTTCCGGACACAAATTTCACGATTTCAATTAGTTAGCTATTTGATTCCGATCTTAATCAAACTGGATAAATATCAGGTGCCTATAATTTAAAATCGTTATTTTTTTTTACGAACACTCATCCTCAATTATAGCCTATAACCTACAATGTTTATATTTTTAAACGTTGTATAGTTTCACATTTATGACAACGTTGTGAGGACTTTTTTTTTTTTTTTTTTTTTTTGGAACATTGGCTAACATTCCAGAAACGTCGTGGGCACGTCCTCAAAAGACGTCGCTAGTTTATTCCCATGGAGAACGTTGTAGAGACGTGGTCCACTGGTCTCCAGATAACTTAATAAAACCTTTGACGAACCAAGTAAATGTCCCATATAATACTGTAACACAACCGTACGGATGATTGGAGGGCTCAGAGAATAGTAGCCTACACCAGAATGACAGTTATCACACAATTCTTTATTAAAACAGCACAATCTAATAAAACGTTACCGCCCTTTATCAGCTTGTAGAATCACACGTAGTAGACCAGCTCGCGTCAGCAGGGAAGATACCCTTTATCAGCAAGGCTCTCAAAATAATTAGTTCATCAGCGGGGAAAATAGGCTACGTTTTGTCAAATAAAGTCAACTCAGTCCATCAGGTACAGCATAATCCCTCTGCTCGGTTCCGGGGTTCTCAGGGCTCTTGCCACTTTTATTCGCGTAGATCAGGAGCTCCCCTAACAAGAGTTAAAATAACAACTCAAATTAATATAATGCGGTTTTTATAATAATAACTAATATTTTTAATGATTCGAGTAAAAAAATATACAGGCCTAGTGCAGCAAAATACTCCTCTCTATAGTTGTTTTTTCCTAATATGGTCATTAAATGTTTTTTTTTTCTGAGGTAAATGTTACGTGACATTGTTCTCCATTTGTTTTGACCTCTTTCCGTGGTTGAAACACTTGAGACATATAGCCTATTCGGTAAGTTGTAGTCCTAGGTCACTGTATAGCCTATTTCAACATAAATTCTAATGTTCAGTCGTTCAATGTTCATTATTTACTAACTAGTAGGCTAGAGGATCATGAGTTCACATGGGCCTGCTGTAACTTTCTTGGGAAAAAGTAGGCTAAGCTATAAAACTGGTTTTCCTGTTTGTTCATGAGACGTTCGTCATAAAGCTTTTTATAGGCTATGATGACGGTGACATTATTTAGTTTATGTTGTGCCATGAGGAAGTAGGTCTACGTGTGTTTTGTATGCTGATGTGACACACATTCACATCTTTAACTGAGACAGGAGTCATTTGTTGTGTGGTTCAGTCTGCACTTGAGGGACAATGGTCCAATCTGATGTTAGAGCAACAAATCTTATCTGTAATGATGAGATTTGCATATCATCATTACAGAGTTTATCTGTCAGCATCTAATTATTGAAACATAGGCCTACTGGAGTGAGACACGCACAGTAAAAGAGACTGAATGTTCCAGGTTTGCGCAATCTTGGTTCTGGCTGCTTTTATTCATTTTATTTCCAGGTAGAGTTCTTAAAAAAAAAAAAAGACACTGAATGTTCCAGGTTTTGCACAATCGGTTCTGGCTGCTTTTATTAATTTTTTTTCCAGGTATAGTTCTTAAAAAAAAAAAAAACAAGACAAAAGAGACTGATCGTTCCAGGTTTGAGCAATCTTACGTCAATACACATGTCAGCTTTTATTTATTTATTTGAGTATTTTTTGTTCCTGTTTCCTTTATTTCCATTGCTGCTTTTTGTTACCCTTGTTAATTTTGTATTACCCTCTAATATTACCATGACAGTTCATTACCCACACTTGTTCCTTGTTAGCCTCGTTACCCTGTGTATAAATACCCCTGTGTTTCAGAGGCATAAAACATTTTCAGGGCACGGTTTTCAACTAAAAATGAAAACCTTTTGTGTTTTACTTTTGGTTTTTATGGTATAGGTTTTTTTTAAACAACTGTGAGAAATAAAGTTATTTCAATTAAATGGGTCATAGAAGGACACATAATTATCAATGTATTTAACATGCTTACTAATATTCCAATCAAATGCATGAGCTGCTAAATGCATTTGGATAAGTTAGGTTAGATTGCATCTTTTGGATTTTATTTACATTATATTTGAAGGGCTTTGAGATTTATACATCCCCATATGCATCACATGATCTGCCTACAAATGGCTCTTTGTAAGTTACTTTGTAGGTTACAAAACCGGTTTAGATCCTGTGATTATTTTACACTGTTACAAATGATATCTTGCTTGCTCTAGATTCAGGCTCTTGTGTTGTGCTAGTTTTGTTAGACCTGAGTGCTGCATTTAATACCATTGACCACAACATTCTTCTTGAACAGCTAGAATATATGGTAGGTGTCAAGGGCACTGTATTAAAATGGTTTGCTTCCTACCTCGAAAAGAGGACTTTTCTGTAAATTTAGGAAATTGTTCCTCGTCATCTGCGCCTGTTTTGTTTGGTGTGCCCCAGGGATCTATTTTGGGACCTTTATTGTTTTCCCTTTATATGCTCCCCTTGACCCTCATTTTTCAGAAGTACAACATTTCATGTTGCCTTGGAGTGATCTTTGACTCTTCACTATTTTTTGATAAACAAATTAGTTCGGTTATTAGAGGAAGCTTTTTCCATTTAAGATCTACTGCAAAGTTAAAGAACCTTCTTTCAAGCAAAGATTTAGAAGTTGCAATTCATGCATTTGTAACATCACGATTAGACTATTGCAACTCTCTTTATTGTGGTCTTCCTCAATCTTTATCTCGATTACAAAATGTTCAAAATGCAGCTGCAAGACTTTTGACTGGGTCTAGAAAGAGGGATCACATTTCTCCTGTTTTGGCATCCCTTCACTGGCTTCCTATTAAGTTTCGAGTTGATTTTAAGATCCTTATGTTTGTTTATAAGGCGTTGTCTGGCTGTGCACCAAATATATTTGTGGTCTTATTGTGCCATACTGTCCTGTTAGGGCACTTAGATCTTCAAATCACTTGCTTTTAAATGTGTCACAAAGTCGCTACAAATTAAAGGGTGATCGGGCTGGGCCCAAGCTTTGGAATGCTCTCGCCTTATCATGTGAGGTCTGCTCCTTCATTGGACATTTTTAAATCTACTCTGAAAACACATTTTTATTCTTTAGCTTTTGAAAATTTGTAATTGTTGTTTTTTATAGGGAAGTCCATCTATGCACTATGTACAGCACTTTGGATACATTTTTATTGTGTTAAATGTGCTTTATAAATAAAGGTTGTTGTTGTTTATTTTTTCATGTAAACACAACCATCTAAGGAATAAGTGTGAGGAAATCAGAACGGATACAATTGCAAGTAAAAAGGCGTTTATTGATATAGTCAGAAACGCACAACACAGGTCGGGGAAAAACAAACAATCAGATGACGATTGTGGCGCAGGGACTTTGATGGCATCCGTTGGTGGTGAAGTGATCGGCGTGTACGGGAAACCAGGAACCAGTGGAACATCCAGACGAGGAGACGAATAACAACGAATCCACACGACGAATAATCCACAGCAGGAAACAGAGAGCCACACAGGGACAGGACACGACACCGGGGAAACCACAACGATCTAACAACATGAGATGGGAATTACTGCACATATAAAGGGAACGGGGATTGAACACAGCTGGCGACACTAATCAACACAATGAGTAACCACACACAGACACACACACACATCAGAAATGAGACAGCCGATTCATGATCCGTGACAGTACCCCCTCCCCTAGGAACTCCTCCTGGCGTTCCCAGACAACCTTACCTGTCGATTGTAATCATCGATAGGGGAGTGATCCAGAATGTCTCTAGCATGTACCCAACTTCTCTCCTCCGGACCGTAACCTTCCCAGTCCACCAAGTACTGAAATCCGCGTCCCCTCCGTCTCGAGTCCAGAATACGACGTACCGAATAAGCAAGTTCCCTATCTACGAGTCGCGGCGGGGGAGGAACCGGGGCGGGCGGATTAACGCGAGAATAAAACACGGGCTTGATCTTTGATACGTGAAAGGTGGGGTGAATTCTCCTGTACGCTGGAGGAAGTTTGAGTCGGACTGTCACCGGACTAATAATCTTGGTGACAGGGAACGGGCCGATAAATTTGGGAGCTAACTTGTTAGAAACGGAACGGAGTGGAATATTTCTGGTAGAAAGCCACACCTTTTGACCCACGACGTATACGGGAGGCCTTGACCCGTGGCGATCGACCTTGGCCTTCATGCGCCCCCCCGCTTGGAGTAGAGTCTCACCGGCTCTAGTCCAAGTGCGGCGCCACCTCTGGACGAAAGCGTGAGCGGAGGGGACTGCGACTTCGGGTTCCAGACTCGGAAAAATTGGTGGCTGGTAACCTAAACTACACTTAAACGGAGAAAGGCCCGTGGATGACACTGGTAACGGGTTATGGGCGTACTTCACCATAGAAAGTTGTTGGCTCCAGGACGAAGGATTCTTGGCTACCAAACATCGCAACATTCTCTCAAGACCTTGGTTGGCCCGCTCAGACTGACCATTGCTCTGAGAATGATAACCCGAAGACAGACTGACCGTAGCCCCCAATAATTTACAGAACTCCTGCCAAAATTTGGACACAAATTGGGAACCCCTGTCAGAGACCACGTCCGTCGGGAGGCCATGTAACCGAAAGACGTAATCAATGACCGTGACCGCTGTCTCCTTGGCTGAAGGTAATTTGGGCAAGGGAACGAAATGTGCCGCCTTCGAGAACCGGTCCACTACGGTTAAAACAACCGTCATGCCAGAGACTGAGCAGGCCAAAACAAAATCGTAAATATCGCGAACCATTAATGGCCACCAGAATCGTTGCTTAACTAAATAACTGGTGCGAGTCACTACTGGATGACAAGCCACGTTGGAGTAATGACCCCATCGAATAACGTCGGACCGTAACCCCTCCGGAACAAACAAACGATTCGGTGGGCAACCGGGTGGAGGCGTTACCCCTTCTAAGGCCGTCTTGACCTTCGACTCGACCTCCCATACGAGTGTGGAGATAACTACTTTCTCAGGTAAAATGCACTCGGGAGTCACCGGGCGTTCAGATGGATCAAAAATACGAGATAAAGAGTCGGGTTTGATGTTCTTGGAACCCGGGCAGTACGAGAGAACAAAGTCAAAACGTCCGGAAAAAAAAGTGCCCACCGAGCCTGCCTGGAGTTGAGTCTTTTAGCAGATCTAATATATTCAAGGTTTTTGTGATCGGTCCAAATGATAAAGGGTACCCCTGAACCCTCTAACCAATGACGCCATTCCTCCAACACTAACTTGACTGCCAACAACTCTCTGTTACCAATGTCATAGTTACATTCGGCAGGCGATAATCGATGAGAAAAAAACGTGCAGGGATGCATCTTGTCGTCTGAGGAAGCGCATTGTGAAAGAACTGCTCCTACCCCCACCTCTGACGCGTCGACCTCCACCACGAACTGATGTGTGGGATCAGGGCTGACAAGAATGGGGGCCGAAACAAAGCGGCTCTTGAGGTTGACGAACACTGCCTCAGCAGTGTTCGACCACCTGAACATCGTTCGGGGGGAGGTCAAGGCAGTCAGAGGTGCGGCTAGTTGGCTGAAGTTGCGGATGAAACGCCGATAGAAGTTGGCGAACCCCAGAAACCGCTGTAGGGCCTTACGGGAATCTGGACTTGGCCAATCTACCATAGCCTTAACCTTGTCAGGATCCATGCGCACTCCCTCAGAAGAGATGATGTACCCTAGGAAGGGAACAGACTGTGCGTGAAAAGCACATTTCTCCGCCTTGACAAAAAGCCCATTCTCTAACAATCTCTGGAGCACTCGTCTGATGTGTTGAACGTGTTCCTGGGGAGACGAAGAAAAAATCAATATGTTTTTTTTTTGTCAGTCATAGGGACCATGCGGAGGAAGAGAAGCAGCACGAGACTTACTGAACACCTCCTTCAGGTCGCGGTACTCCGCGGGCACGTTAGACAAATCCATCGCAGCCTGTTATTATGCGTTCACACCAAACGCAAATAGAGCGTCAAATTCGCGTCTATCGCGTCTATTTCGACTCTTGAACATTTTGAATCCATTCGCGCGTCCAAGGCGAATAGGACGCGCGTATAAAGCGAGCGTTTGAAGCGAAATAGACGGGCATTCAGAGCTATGACTCCACTACGACTCTACTAGCCCCAGTCACGGTGTATTGCATTTCACGCATCGCCCATGATGCTTGCGTATGAAAGGGAGAGTGTCGATTGTTGCTCGCGTTGACTATGTAACGGCCCTAACAGTTACAAGGACATTTTACTTGGGAATGTAGTAACAAGAAGAAATGTTTAATGTTTAAAATTATGAGCCATTTTCCCTTTTCTGTTGGCAGTTTGTAATGTAACTGATTGTTACTGCTGGTTGCCAAAGTAACATAGAGTCTTAGACCTAAGTTAGCCTGGGGGTAAGGTGTCTAATTTTTTTGGTCTAAATTAAGTCAGTCTTTATTTTTGTAAAACAGTCTAACTTGCATTAGACTAGTCTGAGCAAATTTTAGACGTGTCTAACACTATAGACCGGTCTAAAATAGCTTTGTGAAACCGGCCCCTGGACTTACTTTTCAAAATTAGTAATAAAACAAATCGCTCTTGACAACAGGGAAAGCTAATATGTTTGCTTAGCATACTGTCAAACACTACAATTTATGAGTTTAATATCATGTTTGCTCCAAAATCACAATACATGTCAGTCGTGTTTGAAATTACTTCTGTGGTTTCATGTTGCTTCTTAACACAGAGTGAGACTATATTATTTATTAAATTCTACAAGCTATTGATTAGCATTGCATTAAAGGGTTAGTTCACCCAAAAATGAAAATTAGCCCATGATTTACTCACCCTCAAGTCCTCCTAGGTGTACATGACATTCTTCTTTCAGACGAATACAATCAGAGTTATATCAAAAAATGTCCTGGCTCTTCCAAGCTATATAATGGGAGTGAATGGCTGGAACAAATTTGAAGAAGAAAAAATGACTCCACACGGCTCCAGTGGGTTAATAAAGCCCTTCTGAAGCGAAGCAATGGGTTTTTGTAAGAAAAATAGGCTACCCATATTTATTACTTTATAATCTAAAATAACTAGCTTCCGCCAGACGACAGTACGCATACTACGCAATTCGACTTGTGCCACAAGAGTAACCCATGGCGCATGTAGGATGTAGGAGTATCGTAAGCTAAGACGCCTCTCGCCGTTTAAGCAAATAGGGCTGTGCAGCAAACTGAAGCTCCTTTTCTATTATATAGAAATCCTCCGTCATTTCTCTTAAAAATTGCTAATTCGCGACCAGGGTTTTGTTTAGCTCTTTCCTCTGAGCTTCCACGTTTGTTGGGTTAGTCTTCCACCATAAATCGATGTGTACGGCCGTCTGGCAGAAGCTGGTGATTATAGTTTATAAAGTTTTAAATATGGGTATTTTCCTTACACAAACGCATAGCTTCACTTCAGAAGGCCTTTATTAACCTCCTGGAGTAACAGTGAAACACTTTTATCATGGATGGATGCACTTTTTTGGGCTTCAAATTTTCTCCAGCCATTCAATGCCATTATAAAGCTTAGAAGAGCCAGGACATTTTTTAATATAACTCTGATTGTATTCGTCTGAAAGAAGAATGTCATTTACACCTAGGATGACTTGAGGGTGAGTAAATCATGGGCTAATTTTCCTTTTTGGGTGAACTATCCCTTCAAAGACATCCATCATTCTTATGAAAATACCTGAGATAGCTTGATAACCACAGATATATTATCACTATCATGTGTTTGTCTTCATGTAGTCATCAGTCATCATGACTTCATCAGTCAAGACGTCAATGTTATTATTATCCATAAGGCATTTCCTGAAATGTCATAAGTTTAATACTTTTATGAATCTCACTTGTGGACTTTCTGCGCGAGGGATGAATCAGTATGTACTGGGCTTCCAAGTTCCAGTATGAATAAAACAGATATGACATGAGAGTGTTTAGCTGTCCATATCGCTATCATCTCCCCATTTTGGGTAAAAATAGAAAAATAATACTTATTTTTCAGTACTTCTACTTGTACTCAAGTAAATTATTAATTAAGTAGCTTAAGTACAATTTGTTAGTACTCTTTCCACCACTGGTTTTTATGGGACAACCCTTATATTTCATTAACCGATAAACGTTATCATTCAATTTCACTAGTAGGCTATTGATACTTCGCAGTCACGTGACTACCACGGATACCTGGCGGGCAACAAACGGGTATTTTCAACGTTGAGTCCTAGTTCCAGGACTTTCTAGTAGCTAGTGCATCCAATTGCACAACAACTATCTGGCATGTCATTTACACCTCAAAACACCAACTTTTTCATAGTAAAACTGGCGACCCTTGATTAGTTTACTGGGTTTCGTTGCTGGAGAACGACGTTCTTGCCCGCCAGCCAGTACTTGTGACGTCACATGCAAAGTATCAATACTAAGTATTCAAATCTGCTTTATACCTTTGTAATATATTGATAACCACCATAATAATACAGACGGTAAAAAGAAAAACCAAATGTTGATTCAAAGTTCACTAGTTTGTTAGTTTTCCACGAACTGTGGGCGGGGCACATGTTAATTTAAAGAAGGTGCACAGTCATACACACAAATACAAAACACCATCATAGTGACACACACGTGAATCCGAATAATGCCATAAACATTCATTAAACAATATATGATGTAATGTGAACCCCAAATGTACAAAAACCTAGAAGAAACAATTGTTTCTTTAGAGCTGTTTTTTTTTTATAAGAACATTATCTTTTTTTTTTAAATGATCAAAAATGCTGTCTGTGGCTGGCAACTTTAAAAAAAAAAAAAGAAGAAAGAATTAATATGCTTTCTAATTTGTGCGTTCATACAAGTTCATCCATTGATGCCTTTGAAAATATCTGACCTGTTTCAATTGCTCTGAGCTCGCAGTCTGAATGTGACTGACCTTCAATGCAACAATTACTCTTTAACTGATCAGGAAGATTCCTAGAAGATAATGAAGAGTTCAGATAAAAGCCTCTAAGTGCCATCCGAAATTTTCTTCTAGAATGATCATTTTTATCAAGCTCGTATATTTATGTTCAGTAATTTCACTTAAATGACAATTAATATATAATGTTCATTGTCATTTAAGTGAAATTACTGAACTTAAACATATACGAGCTTGATAAAAATGATCATTCTAGAAGAAAATTTCAGATGGCACATCTGAACGCTTCAAATATCATTTTCATTTCGTGCCGTAGCCTAACCAACCAACACGCATAAGAGCAGCAGGTATAGATGACCAGGGAGGTAGAGTTACACACAAGCTCCACCCATACAGCGAAACCTAAACAAAGCAAGCAACGGTTCCATTACTCCATACACACACACACACGCATCGGCAGAGTCTTACCTTGCGCATTACTCTAATAATGCACATCTAATAACCCAGGATTTGAAAAAAAAAAAAAAAAAACACAACGCTGAGAAGTCTGAAATACATTACCAAAGTAGGTAAGTCAGTTTTTATTCTTAGGAAAAGTTTTATGAGTAAATTACCCTTGTGGAAAAAAATGTGCACTTTAGTGTACTTTTATAAAGTGTACTTATTACACAAATAATATACTTTAAAGGAATATAGAGTATAGATAAAAGCCCGCCCGCAAGTTTACAATTGATTGGTTGAGTCCTTACATGCTCTTCGTGAGGCACACTAGCACATTGGTTCCCAACCTGGGGGGCGCCAGAGTTCACAGGGGGGGGCGCGGGAGCGGATATGTTTTGAGGTGAATTTCAATTACAATTTCGTTATTTCAAATGTATAGGAGCGTTGCGCGTGGCAAGCGCGCTCATAATGTAAGAGACGCCGGCGAGACCACAACATTGCCCAACATCAAATGGCAAACGTAATGCAACCGGAACGAAACTGCTCGTTATTGTGTGGTTGAAGGACCGTTTATCAGTTTGGACCAGTGCAGCGCAAGCCGATCGTGATCATGCGACACTGTTACTACACAGCGCTGATAAGAGATCCAGGTAAATAAAGCATTTCAAATCGCCACTGAAGTAATAACATCGCTGCGAGATCTAGTGAGAAACATTCACATTTCTCCGTTATTAACGGATCAAACAGCGCTGACGTGGAAACCTGGAAGAAACAGTGTCCACAGATCAGCAACATTCACCATGGATTTATTGTAGTAACACTAACTGCACCCATGGAAGTTTGACAGGAATAGGCTATAATGCCTTCAAGTAACATTACATCGGTTTTATTTTTACATTATGAATACAATTGCTGCCCTCAAATGTTAATCTGAAATAAAATAAACCTTTGTTTATAACTACTACAATATTACTTTTAATTTTTTCCAAGGAGCTGTTTTGTTTTATATGCTCATAAGAAGAGTGAATTATAGCTCTAGAATTGCTCAAAGTAAAAAAAAAAAAAAAAATCATACTTTATGATGTTAGTTTTAATAAAAAAAAAGAATAAAAAAATGAAATCAAGGAAATTTCTCTGGCATTTCTTTCTTTTTGCTGTATCAAAAACGTACCGAACCGAACTGTGACACAAGTGTATCATATCGAACCGAACCGTGAATTTTGTGAACCGTTACACCCCTAATATATATATATATATATATATATATATATATATATATATATATATATATATATATATGGGGGGGGGGGGTCCACGGATTGTTACATATGTACATAGGGGGGGCCCCAAGGAAAAAGGTTGGGAACCACTGCACTAGCACAAACACACAAGAGGTGTTTCTCAATGTCAAGGATACTTCCTTGACAGGACTGGTCCTTCCAAGTCACTTCCTTCAGAGGCTAGGCGAGGCTCCTCTTTAGCCATAGATATATACACTAGATGTCGCCTTGGTATAAATTGTATCTTAATTTTAATCAATTTTATTCATCAACAAATTGCCTTTTAATATAATCATGGAGGCGTCCGCGCGGTCATTTGCATTGCACGTGAACTGGAGCGCATCTCATCCTAACTAAACGAAACTCAGTGTATGCTTCACACAGACATGAGAAATACATAAAATACACAAAGCTTGAATAGTCTTTAAACGAAATAATTCAAAACGAAAGAAAAAGGCTACTCTCTGATTACGCAGTCCATTATGTGCATTTCTCGTCAACTTCATCTCTGCAGCCGAGTCGACACTGTCAGAAGTTTATTAACAAAAATCAATGCACGCGTCACCGGGTTTACAAATGCACTTCTTGCTTGTTGCACGCACATATTATGTCGAAATAACGAGATATTATGTTGAAATAACATTATTATTAATAAAACATATTTTAGAATATTTGATGAATGCTGAATGTTGCGCTTGTTCAATTTAATAAAATTAAAATTTTAATTGTGATCATTAAAATAATTGAATATTAAATATTTAGTGGCCAAGTTTTGCTCATTTATATATATATTATATAGCGATAGTTTATTCTAAGTTTACTCAAGTGGAAGAATGTGACTAATAAACTTAGGCCTACTAGCACTATGCATTATATTTTGAAAAAGAAGTAATTATCTTAATATCAAAACCTTAAATTTCCTCTGGACTCAATGATAAATACATGTCTGACCGTTGGAACGAACCATAAAAACTAGAAAATCGCATTCATGACGATTTATGGTGATTTTATTTCCGTTAGACCTTTGCCTACATTGACGCTGATGCATTAAAGAGGAGGGGCTCCCCTGTTCCAAGATGGCGGCTCTGTTGTTGACGCATTCGTTCTAATGAACTGCCGTAGCCCAGGTGACATCTAGGCCGTTTCTCAATATGCGTTCTTGTCTGTACTTGCGTTCTTGTGGACTTGTGAAACTTCATCAGTCGCTGTCCAAGTACCGTCCCAATACACAAGTTTGCATTTTGGCAAGAACGGTTAAAAATACCGGAAGTGTTCTTGACACGCCCATTTTACCGAGGATGCATAGGTTGGTAACTTGTGTGAACTTGACGGCAGAAATATCCCAGCATTCATTTCGGCATTCGAGGAACGAGAGGTCAATACAGCAAGTCGTTTTTCTACAATTTCGTACGCTATTTCATCACTAAATTCACTTCTGAGAACATTTGATGCGAGGAATCAACTGTGTAGATTTCAAATATTGGCATTTTTCGAAAATGCGCTCAAACGTTTTCGGAAGTGAGAATCTCCAGCGTAGGTAGCTTTATTGTTATGAATATACATTACATAGTGTACAGTTGTAGAGTAATCCCTTGAGCTGAGGGGTAGGCTTGGGCGATAAAGCCTGGCTGTTACCGTCAATAATTCTCGTTATGTTTGGGCACTGCAGACGGCGTCTGTGGGGGGGGGTGTTATTGCGCAATACCAGCAAGAACACATCGTCTCAAACTGTCAGCGGCGTTCTGTGTGCTCGTCACCTTGTGAGTTCATTCTTCCAAGAACAACTAGCAAGAGCATTCTCCCCAAGAACACAAGTCCGTTCTTTGCATTCTTGGTTTTGAGAAACACCCCTAGTGTATATATCTATGCTCTTTAGCATTCGGAGAACACGTTTTTCAACGGCTCTGGAACAGGCTAGCAAGTGCACGTTATTGCGTCATTACGTCAGTGAAAATGAAAAACAGAGCGTTGCTATGGACGCAGTTCTGTTCACTCAGGCTATACAATCGTTTTTAAATCAATAAACTCCTTTTTAATCATATTGATTCTTTGACTGTCAAGTGTGTTTAAACAGTGCGGGTCTCTCTCTCGCTCCCTCTCTCTTCACGTTCTTCTCCCGGTAAACATAGAACAGCTAGATCAATGAAGCCCTATGATTACAACGAACGACTATCATTTGAAGTGTCACACAGTTCTGAAATTATCGTACATTATAGGATTTTTTGTCATTGATCGTACATCGTACAGAGGTAAAAATTATCATACAAATACGATAATTATCTTACGTCTGGCAACACTGACTAACAGGCAGCACAGACAGTTGCTAGGCGATAGGCGATAAGTTGAGCTTCCAATCAAATAAAAGTAAACGCCTGGCATTGGCCAATCCACTGTTTTACCCGTTTATGGACACAGGATTGGATGTACACAACCATGAAGAAAACACAGTAGGCCTAACAGTAGAAGGAAACGGTTTAATTTGAAACCAGGAAATTCTACTTTAGAAGTACATTTTCACAAAAAAACGTGTCCCGGGAAAGAATATAAATTTTCCGGGACTGTTGCTCAAAAAAGAGAACAATCCCTGGAAAACCAGGACGGGTGGCAACGCTACTCTGAAGTAGGACCTAAATTAGTTCCTCCAAATGGAGTTCCTAGAACTCAAATCGTTCCTAGGTCCTGCGGTGCGAACACGCCGACATCCGGGTACATTAGCCAATAGTTCTAGGAACTGTGAAAAGGTTCCTCCGGTCAGAAAGTGGCTTTAGAAACCTTTTGAAGGGTACTGTCCCAGTGACAGCTTTTGTACCTATTTTTCTGAGAGTGTATCTGTAACGATGAGGTTTAATCAAAGGAGGAAGCAAAGTACTGTCCTACAAAGTACTACAAAACATGGCACAGAACAGGAAATAACAAAAGTGCACACAAGACAAGGGGAACACAAGACAGGAATCATGACGGTATCATTCCATGTACAACACTAAGATTCAAACCTTTGGGTAGTGTTTTACAAAAAGGTTTTATTAGTTAACTACTTCAGTTAACATGAACTAAGAATGAATAATACTTTAAGCATTTACAGTATAAATCTTAGTTAATGTTAATAATGCATTATTATATATTCAAAAGTTGTGTATTAAAATTAGTTAATGCACTGTGAACTCACATGAACAATGACTATAAATTGTATTAACTAACTTAAACTGTGTTTTAATTAACTAATATTAACAAAGATTAATAAATACTGAAAAAAAAGCTCATTGTTAGATCATGTTGGCTAATACATAAACTAATGTTAACAAATGAGACATAAATGTAAAGTGTTACCGAACCTTGTTACTTTTAGCTCTTAAACCTTTACTAGCACCAACATTAAACAGGACCAAAAGGTTTCTTCTAAATTCTTATTCCAGCATTACAAGTGAATGTAAGTTTGTCTAAAAACAAAAAACAAAACAAAACTCCAGAGGCACAAAAACAACAAAACCAAAATCGTTTGTCACCAAATTTTTTGAAGTTGTCGGAAAGTGGTTTATGTCAATGTCCCAGAAGCTCTCCAGCAGCATCTCTACACAGTATATGTGAATGGAAATGTTCCAAAGAGGCAGGAAAGTAAAAAAAATAACAAATACCTTGAGGGAAAAAAACCAGTGATGAATTACCTCAGTCATCAGGGCCACATCGTAGTAGGATGCTGGGAAAGGTTCCTTCACATTTCCCTCAAACACCAGGATTCCATTGACCAATTCCTACTTTACAGGGAATTAAAGGTAACTTTACCAGTTACACAAATATAGATAAATAACCCAAGACCCATGCAAAATGAGAAACGTAATCTTAAATTTTAAGCTTGCCGCACATATCCTCATGAAGGATGTTCCTGTATTTACCACGGTTGACACAGCAATGCCGCAGCCTTCTTCCTTTGGTTTGTTACCTGTAAAATATATAATGATTATAGGGGCATCTGTAAATGCACAATTGGGAATTTATTACTTGCAAATGGAAAAGATTCAAAGCATTTATACAGGGATAGTAAGAGACTTGATAGCAGTGTTTTAGCTTGAATCAGAGTGTGCTGGCTGGGCAACAATTCATGACAAATCTTGGAACATCACCTCATCAATACGGATCTGTGATTCCACACAGCTTGCACTGTATCTCCAATAAGAAATACGAACTGATCCTGCAAGATGAATGTTTAACTCCAGATAAGCACAAAAATATTACATATTCCAAAACAAATAGTAATTGAACAACTCAATCTTCAAATGCAAAAAGAATTTAAATACATTACAGGCATTATTTCTAGAGGTGGCTACCCGAAAGGGACACCCATTCTTGTGTGCACACTTGCCACACGAGCAGGGATCTGGCAAACCTTCAGGTTTTGAGATTACAATCTCAGGGACTAATAAACTGCCCTTTCTTACAAAACCATAAGCATCTGCATTTAAGATCGAGGTGGCATCTATAAATGATGCTTGGACCCGAAGCTGCTGTTGATAATAGGCTCTTTGTATATGTTTTCTTGCATTAGTTGAGGTGCAAGCGGTCCTCTTAAAGTCCATCTTAAGGGCATTACTATCGAAATGCGCAGGTTGTCAAATGTCTCCATGTCCGTTGATGGTTTGAGACATTTGACCAAGAATGTTTCCACCATTTGTCTTGCACTCTCTGTTAGCTGTGGACAGTTGAAATTGAGAATCAGAGAAGAGTTGTCTGGTTTAGGGACAGTGTTCAGAGCTGCAAGTTTGGTTGATATTTTGCTGGTTGTATCGCACCCAGTCAGCGCATGTAGTGCTGGGAGACACAGTGTGAGGTCGTCTCCAAGCGCTATGCAGATATCATGAAGTGGTAATAATGATCTTTCCACTCCTGAGTTGCGGATGAGCCAGAGCTCTTGGAGGCCAAGATTTCTCCAATTGACTGTTATCTGGTATAATAGGCACACAAAGACATCTGTATCACCTGATGACAGTGTCAGTGATGTAGATCCTGTACGGTGACTTAAAATGTCCTGCACATTAGGGCTGAACGATATGGACAAAATTTCATATCTCGATTTTCATGCCAGATATCTCGATATCGATACAATACGATATGACTACGTAAGTACTAAAAAAACAATACATTTAGAGTTTGTAAAATACACACTGATGTCTATGGAAGAGGTAATAATAATCCTTTCCATTATAATTCGACACGTTTTATTCATATCAGATACACATTGTGTAAGTAACTTCAATGTTTACTCTATTCCCCAGTTCACCAGCCACTTACTTTTCAGTATTTCGGGAGAAGTGGATGAATTCACGTGTTGTAAACATAGAGGTTGTAAATCCAACAGATAAATGATTCTCTGACCTGCGTCTGCGACACAAACTAACACGGCGGCGCCCATCGCGCATACAGCTCAACTAACGCGATCGTTATAAAGGTGTTTAAACAACAATATACTTCCACTTGCATATATTTGACAATCGGAATATCAGATATTTCATGCCATAGCTAACACATTTGTGAATATTCTGAATAAAAAAGGAAAAATGACATAAAAGCAGATCATCATTCATTCAGCGCTGTTGCTGCTGCGGTGTGTCACGTGACAAGCAATGACGCGTCACCATGGAAACGCCGCCCCCCCTCTCACAATATAGTTCCCACGTCCCTGGTAGTGTGCGCGCGCTGGCTTTAGCGGTGCATTCAAGGGCACTCGTAAAACTGATGTTTGTTGTGACTGCCAGAGTTGTATGCAGGGCGAGCGCGGAGAGGGGAAATCTATATCGTCTATATCGTTGCTTTTTTCGATATTAATATCTTGAAAGTTCATATCTCGATATAGATACGATAACGATATATCGTTCAGCCCTACTGCACATGGAACATCATCCTGTCATCAGCTTCCTTGTGTGTGCAGTTGAGCCGAGGGAATGGAGTAGCACTCGCAGCTGACACAATGATAATAGCAACGTTGGATATGAAATGTCTGTATATTAATCAAATGCTTGTTTTCTTTCTTTTAAAAAAGTCCCTTGTTTGTGTACAATTGTATTTAGAATTTTCCATTCAATACAGCACAAAGTGGGACATCCCCCCCACACACACAACATCCACAGAAGCACAATTAAAAATATCAAACCAGAATTCTTACACTTACACTACATGGTCATTTTGAACATTGTGATCACCTCAGAAAATCTGTAGCTTCAAGAGTAATATGTACGCATGAGATATTTCCTAATTTGCATATTTTAGTTTATTTTTAAGACAAAGTGTAATACAAAAAGTATTTCTCTTAATATGAAGACTTAACTAGTAGAAATGTATGAGGATATCTATGAAGGGAAGAAAAAGTCCCATTTACCTGTTATGTGATAATAGTGTCACAGGTTGTGGTCATTTTCAGGACTTTTGTCCCGGGTAGAGATTTTGGCACACATCCCACGTTGTTCAATGGGGTCATATTAGTCTGTAATAGTTGAGATATTCTCCGCTAAATGAGGGGCATACAAATCTTACCCAGGACCTCTACTAAAGTCTCAATTGCAAGTTATAAAGTCAGAATTGCGGAAATAAACTAGGGCTGGGCGGTATGGCCTAAAAAAATCTGCAAAAAAATCCGATTTCCGATTTAAATAGATTTTTTTCTTCCCCTACTTAAAATCAATCTGTAGATGACAAAGAAATTGTTCAAAACAAGTTTTAACTATACTTTGAGTTTCTGAGCCCGGAGCCCTCCCCCAGACAGCACGCCATAATACGCATAATCTTTACTCAGTTTAATATGATGTAAGTGTGAACTCGTGAAATTGACAAAATCTGAGAGCTGAGAATTTGTTTCATTGCAATAGTAACCTTCTCTGTCTTGTCTGTCGGTGTCAGTGTCCACTTTGCTTTGCGATTTTTCTCTGCATGAAAAAATGGATGTGTGGCATGAGAGCGTGTAAAAAGTGACAATTGCGTGAGTCTCACAGTGAATTTGTGAGAGTTGGCAGCCCTGCGGATTCAGTTTGTAAATGTTTGTAAGACTGTAGGTTGTTTTTTGGCGGGTGTGCTTGTGCTGCCGCGGTCTTGTTCATTTGCCATGTTGTTTGTGTCACAGTGTCTGGTTTGTGTTCCCTGGTTACCACTAGATGTCCTCCTTCCCCACGGTGTCTGTCACATTATGAACTGCATTCCCCACAATCCTTGTCTGTACCAATCACTGTTCATTGCACTCAGCTGTTCCCCGTCATCATTGTTCCCAGCTGTTCCCTGTTTCATTGTTAGTTCTGTGTGTATATATACCCTGGTTGTTTCAGGCTACGTTTACACGGAAACGATCTGAAGAGAAAACGCAAAAGTGATCACTTTTTATTCTGCGTTTAGACGAGTGTTATGGGGGGGAAATCTGCGTGCATACGGTGACGCAAAAGTGTGTGAAATTCAATGTAGTATGCACTCCAGGCGGCTAGGTGGCAATGTGAAGCACTGATCGGCGCCTTCACTGTCTAGCAGACTTTTGCGTTTTTACCGTTTAGACGGAAACGCGACGGTGGAGCGTTTTTAAGATATCCACTCTGGAGGGTGGTTTCACTTTTTTGCGTTTTTAAGCCCCCAAAACGCCGTCGCCGTCTAAACAAAAGGCACATCTGATAAAATATTTTTACGTTTTCACCCGCGAGCATTCTCGTGTAAACAGGGCCTCAGTGTTTGTCACAGAGTGCTTGTCTATTATCACACCACTTCCAAGTTCTGCTTTGTTGGCTGTTTTGTATTGTTTTATGTTTTGGATTGCTTCTTTGGTTTTGACCCCTGCCTGGACTGTTTGTGAGTATGGATTTCCCAAATAAATACTGCTTTTGGATCTAACCCCTGTTTCCCGTGTGTGGATCGTGACAGAAGGACTCCGTCACAGTATAGATCCAGCAGTATGGGGTTTCGTATCCTTCCCAAGACGGAGAATGAGAGGAGGGGACGGGTCCAAAACTTAATGGACCTACGCCAGCAGGGCCAGCTGGTGGGATGTCTGGCCCAAAAGTTTTGGACCCTCTCTAGAGGTTTGGGGTACAACGACACGGCATTAAAGTAATTCTTCAATGTCTGTCTGGATGACCCATTGTCTGGGTGGGAGATAAAGGGGCTGGAGATCCTGGATTTTTGGGGATTTACCAGCTACCTTCAGCATCAGAGCCAGTGGGATACCCCAGTCCCGCCTCCGGTGGTCCCGAGTCCGGTGGTCCCGAAACGAAGGAGGAGAAGGAAGACTCCCTCCGTGACTGTCCCGGTGGTCCCAGTGCCGGTGGTCCCAGTGCCAGTGGTCCCGAGTCCGAGGGTCCCAGTTCAGGTGGTCCCGAGTCCGGTGGCTCATAACACGGAGACCATCCCGGAGATGACTACCGTCCCTGACGCACCGCCCAGGCGTCTTGCTCTGCCCGCGCCGCCCAGGCGTCCGAGCCTGTGTCTTCGGACAAGATGGCCGCCACAGAGACTGTTCACGTCACGTCTGCCGAGCCTGTGTCTTCGGACAAGATGGCCGCCGCCAAGCCTGTTCACGTCACGCCTGCCGAGCCTGGGTCTTCGGACAAATTGTTAAGAACCCATGCATGTGCAGCTTTAGTCCAAACGTGAACCAATAAACAAAGGCTTGGCTTGACAAGAAACATGAACTAGATGTAAACTCATTGTAACAATGTTCAGAAATAAAAAGTTCAGAGTGTCTTTATTAGTTTCTCTTTCACTCAAACAAAAACAAAAATAAACCAAAACAGTGCTTCTGCGCAGTAAACACAGCAGTCTCTTTTATTCCCAGGTCTGCAGGTTATTTTATCCCGTCTCTCCGTCAGAATTACAATCAGGTGTTAATAATTTGCACTTGACAGAGTTCAAAAATGGGAGATTGTAAGAGCAGCCCGCCACATAGAGCAGCCTTCACTTTGGTAAAAGCCTTTTGGCAGAGCTCCGATCACTGGAACGGATCTGGGGCTTCCTTTTTAGTGAGATCAGTCAGAGGGCTGGTGAGCTCTAGTTAGGCACAAACCTCCTATAATATCCCGCCAGCCCCAGGAAATGTCTCACCTCTTTTTTTGTCTTGGGATTTGGGCAGGCTGCAATTGTGGCGGTCTTATCAATTTTGGGGATGCACCTGCCCATGTCCCAAGTGAAAACCCAGATCCCGTACCTCTACATGCCCAATTGTACACTCTTCGGGTTTGCTGTGAGTCCAGCCACCCTTAGCGATCTCAGGACAGCACACATGTGTTCCAGATGCCACTTCCAATCATTACTATAGATCATGATATTGTCCAAGAAGGCAGCGGCGTATGCAGTATGTGGCTGGATGATTTTGTCCATAAACGATAGGGTCGGCTGAGCCCTGGGGCCGTTTCGATATGGTGCTGTATGAGGTTCGTGCATCTGGGCAGGGGTGAGAACACATCTGCAAAGTCTGTCTGCAGTTTGGTTATATCGGCGAGCTGCGCCAGCGAGAGGTGATCTCCCCCCGGGACCAGAGCGAGCGGATTGAATGGGACAGCCGCTTCTGGTCCGAGATCATCCTCCCCCGAAACCACTGACACTAGCTTGACCGAAGTCCCCATATTCCAGCATTTAGGAGGTTGAGGTGATAAATCCGAAATGACATCGCTGCACCTCATAATCGAGATCCCCAACTCGCTGTGTGACCACAAAGGGTCCTTGCCACTTGGCTAGTAATTTAGAGTGGAATGTTACAAGCCCTTTCTCTCCTGGTGTAAATTGACGCTGTCACATACCCCTGTTGTACTGCCGACATTGTCCTATGGCTGGAGAAAATTCTTCACTGAGAGCCATCCCAATCTAGGACATACTGAATTTCATTACGGCTGTTTAAAGGCCCCTCCTCCCAAGCCTCTCTAATGACGTCAAGCACCCCACGGGGCTGACAGCCATAGAGAAGCTTGAATGGGGAAAACCCTGCCGAGATTTGTGGGACCTCCTGCACTGCGAACAGCATGGGCTCGAGCCATATATCCCAATGTTTGACGTATTCCCTTATGAATTTACGTACCATGGATTTTAACATGCAGTTAAGTCCGTCTGTTTGGGGTTGATAGACGCTGGTGCGAATCAATTTAATGCCCAAAAGTCAGTGTAATTCGCTTAAAGTGCGTGACATGAACGCTGTGTACTGATCAGTGAGAATCTCTTTGGGGATTCCCACTCGGGAGATAATACGAAACAGTGTGTCCGCCCCACTCTTTGCTGAGATTCCAGGTATCGTGTTTTATTATCTACCAGAACTAATGCAAAACTATGTCAGCGTGCTGAGGCTAGATTGCCTTTAGATTTGCCAGTGGAGTGTTCTACATCTCTACTTTACATTCTATATCTCTCAATTGACTTTAGTTATTGCCCATAATATATCTGCAGGTTGCAGCCGATGGACATGCTCCTCTATCAGTACGCGTCCTCACAGAACCGTTCATCAGAGCAAACCACTCCAGGTAAATGAACTGGGATAAACCAAGATTTTAGCTGAAAATCTGAACAGAAACCGTTACTTTAATTGATGTGATAACAGAAAATTTTATATGGTTAAAACAGCATTTACATATCAGAAATTATCCAGGTTTAATCAGATGTAATGCAAACTCTGTCTAATAATGACGTCTAGCCCGAAAAGAAACCGTTTTTCACAGTGTCTTTTCTTCTAAAACACTTTTTCTGGACACCAGGGATTTGGTTATTTGTGAAATATGACTTGTTTGGCTATCCATATGGTGCGTCTTTAGCCCCGTTGTATACGTCTCTTTTATAACTCAATATAAATCTCTCTCTTTCCCTCTGTAGGTCTATTATATTTCTGTTTGAAGTGACGAAGTTTCTAACATCAATGATGACCATGCTACTGAAACGTATGCACTATATCATCGCACTCCTGAGCTCCATGACCATCTTGTTAGTCCTGTACTTTCAAAACTCAGCACTGGTTTTGACACACAGTTCTTACAATTTTGTAAGAAAACCCATATCCCATATCTGTTTGGAAGACCGAGGAAACAGTAGCTGGTTCAGTGAACGTTACCAACCCACTGTTCCACTTCTGCTCAACAGCACCAACAGTGAATTAAATGCAAACATCTTCAGCTGGTGGAAGGTAAGAAAGTTTGCTTCAAAATAAATATGCATTTACTTGGTATATGCCTACCCCCAAAATTAAGATTTTGGTAAGATTTGTTTATGTTTTTAAAAGAAGTCTCTTATACTCACCAAGGCTGCATTTATTTGATTTATGAAAATTCAGTAAAAACAGTAATATTGTGGAATATTTTAAGTAACTGTTTTCTTTTTGAATATAATTTTAAAATGTAGCCTAATTTATTCCTGTGAAAACCATGTTAATAACCATGCTTAATTTTTTTGTAAACACCTTTTAGTTTAATACATCCTTGCTTCATAAAACTATTTGGGCCTATTTTTTTTTTTTTTAAATCACTGACCCCAAAAATATGAATAGTATGTACATGCATTTCCTCCATTTTTATATGTTTTATTATATTTTAATGTTTATTAATTGTAAATATTGATTAACATTTAAATATTTTCACCATCATTGATATAGATAAAAAAAATGAAACATTTATGACTGTTTTAAACGTGATGTTTAATGTCAAAATACAAATTCACTACCTGTTTACACCTGGGTATGCTAAAGCTCAAACCGGTGCGCAACGTTCTGCTACGGTTTCCAGGTTGAACGACATGTTTCCTGAAAACGGTGTCCAACGGGGTTTGAGATACGTTTTCTCTTGTTTGGTGGGTGTGTCAAAAATGTCAGCCCAATCAGCAGCAACGTGTATATAAACCACGCGGTATTAAAGAGACATACCACGTGGTTGCTCTGATAGCCGCAAGACCACGTTAAATGCTGTGTTAGAAAATCAGGAATGGTTAGAGAATATCTATTGTTCGTGCTTTTTTAATCTTCAAACCAAACTCAGGTCTTCAGCCGACAAAGTTTAAATCCTATGTTTACGCATTAGGTCAGTGGGCGCCTAGGAGGAGAGTAGGCGATCTTGTGGTAGTTTGAATGCGTTCGACCACATGAGCGTTTACACTATGAAAACAATCTAGTCAAATGCAATTTTGACTACGAAGCTCTGGACAAGCTCAAAACGTTTTAGACCCCGTTTACACCTTGTCGTCCAATTGTGATCGGATTGATGAAAACGCTTCTTAATATCGGGTGTAAACAGGCATATAAAACAATAAATGTGTAATGCGACTTTTTACTAAAAACCTAATTTTATGGAGATACAGAGCTTCAACAAGCACCTGTCTTTATTCTTCGTTCACAATGCCTCTTAAACATAAGGCACTGCAAACATCTTATAATAGTACACTCTTATAAACACATTTACATGATTGAATAATATAGTTCATTCTGGTCCTAACTGATTAAATAATCTCATACAGGAACTTCAAGATGTACCAAATGTCACAAACTACACAGAGGTGGTGAACCAGCTGTTTTCTCTCTTCCCCGATGAGGAACACTACTCAGACGCTGGTCCAGATCGCTGCAGAACCTGTGCTGTGGTGGGAAACTCTGGGAACCTCCTGGGATCCAACTATAGTCAACTAATAGACAGCCATGACTTTGTCATAAGGTAATATATTAGATTTTGCCAGACTGAAGGTTCTTTATTGCCATTGATGGTATTCAGATTATTAAAATGTTCTTCAGAAGGTTTTTTTAAGAACTGATCACTGAAATTTTCTTTAAACATTTTTTTTATTGTGAAGGACATTTTATATAAAAGGTTGTATAAAGAACCTTTTGTCCAATGGAAAGGTTCTATGGATGTTAAAGTTTCTTCATGGAACCATCAATGCCAACAAAGAACCTTTATTTTTAAGAGTGAATAATGGCGCTTTCAACCATCAGAATCGATGGAACAATTAATGACAGAGGCTGTTGTTGTATGCCTGAGATCAGATGAGATTCCATTAGATCACGTGATTCCAGAGACGAATAAGATGTTATTTAAACTATTTTCAAAAAGATGCCTTAAAGGCTTTTCATTAGAATATCATGAATACCTCAATCTTCTGTGTGTTTTTCTCTCAGGATAAATAAAGGCCCAACAGAGGATTATGAGAAGGATGTGGGAAATAAGACCACTCACCGGATTCTGTATCCCGAGAGCGCTGTGGACTTGGATGACAACACCCATCTGGTGCTTCTACCCATTAAAGTTCTGGACATGCAGTGGCTTATCAGCGCTTTTACCACTAAGAACATCACACAGTAAGAAATAAACCAGAGATGATCATATGATTAAGAGATACCAGGGTCCGTTGGCTCTACCATTGGAGAAAGCGTAACGGCCAACTTAAATCACATGAGCCATGATTACCTATCACATTACAGCGTTGACGTACAGCCATTGAATTTCTTTCAGAGATGTGCGACAGCCAATGGGCGATTCCAAATATAGTTTTTGCGTCCTTGAATGGCACTTCGGGAAGGGGATGCCAGTTGGACGCCAATTGTAAGGGTGTTCCTAACAAAAGTGAACACACATAGGATGCTCACTTCTGGTTGAAATTTGCCCGATGACGGCAGACACACGTCCAAAGTAGCACGTACACTCCTCCTTTAGTTAGTGAAATTTATGATACTTGCATTGCCTTAGCCATTGAACAAGAGTCCAGATGCAGTCTCAGGAGAAAGTCTTGATGGTTCCGTAAGTCTTGATGATGTTGAAGTTGCAATCAATTTCTTCTGTGTTGAATGAAGAAATGATGATGAACTTGCGGTGTTAGTTTGACTCTGTTATGGTCGAGGTAGTTACAATGGTTGTAACTTGAGGACCCTCCGGCTGCACAGCGAGGAAAGGTCCCACGGTCGGACTGGATAGAGAGAAGGGAACTGTGCGGATACTCTTTAACCTCCACAGAGGTCACACCTCTCGAGTTTGGCTTGACCAATGTGCAATTTTCAAGCGGGAAAAATTCCTTTGTTTGGAAGCTGACTCATTCACATGATTGGAGTAAGCTGGCAGTTTGTGTCCCTTCATGTTACGTTCTTGTTATTAATATAACAAGCATTCAATGTTCAAGGCGTCACACAAGGATTAATTTGATAAGCAGTATGATACCAATAAGGTTACATTATATAGTGGTTCAATCATAAAGCCTGCTTAAACCAAAATACAATACAAGAGAGATAATATACTAAACCGTGATAACAGATACACTGTCCTGGGGATATCCATGCTCATTTATAGAACAGTTAATCTAGAAATTAATGAAGAAAAGCTTGTTTTATGGGCTTTATGTGTCTTTCCTATAAATTTTTTCATGTGGCCAACTTCCACATTCTTTTGAGCAAAAAAAACGGTCTTACCAGATAGTAACCATGGTAACCAGAGGCCTGCTCCTGCTCTTCTGCTTTTTTGGGTTGTTAGTTGCTCTTCGGGGGTTGTCCACAGAACACAGTTTGCTTTTTGGGCGAGGAGGTTTGCTGGATTATTTATCAACTATAATGAATAATTGTGTGTCTGATTGGTCCAGATGCTACATATATCAAACATAAAATCGATACTGTGAAACTAAGGGCCCTATCATACAACCAGCGCAATGCAGCGCCAGGCGCGACGCAAGTGTTTTTTGCTAGTTTCAGCCTGACACAGTTATCATTTTCACGTCCTGCACCACATTGTTTAAATAGCAAACTCATTTGCGCCCATCTGGTCGTCCATGGGTGTGCTAGCCTGAAAACGAGGTGTGTTCAGGCGCATTGTTGGCGCGTTGGTATTTTGAGGCAACTGCAATTGACCAACAAAAACCTGGTCTAAAGTCATTGGTGCAGTATTTTTTTTGTTATTTAAAGGGCACACTTGTAATATGCTCCTATAGGCAACTGGCTTTTAAAGTCAAGACAAGACAAATCACATTTAATCATTTAGCGCTTTTTACAATACAGATTGTTTCAAAGCAGCTTTACAGAGATAACAGGAAAATAATGCAACAAAGTTTGTTTCCAGAAGAAAATAGCGTAACAGTCCAGCTTCAGTTCAGTGATGTTTCATTTTTGTTGTAAAAAAGTTATTAATTTCGTTAATTTATATGCAGTATATAGCTGCTCTGGAGAAAACCGTTATGTCATCGTCCAGCTCAGTTCAGTTCTCATATAATGGCGTCAATGCAGGCAGATCAATTTTTTTGTTGAATATTCAATTAAATGTCCCCACCTAAGCAGGCCAAAAGCCAATGGCAACAAAGATGAAAAAGGCGAACAGCACTTTGTTTTAAAGGGAATGGGAGATGAGACTCTGATTGGTTTATTTCACGTTACGCCCAAAACACACACATTACTCATTATGAGAATAGAGACAACTCTTTTAGACCATGCGCCGCGCGCGCCGACCATTTTTCCCGTCGTTAAACGAGTAAAAGTGGATTCGGACGCCCTAAGTGCACTTGCTCCGTGCGCTTTAGACCATGCGCTTAGATAATTAAAATGGGGCCCTCAATGTTCCTTTACCTAAAACAATGTTTTCCTTAACTAAAAAATAATAATACTTCAATGCATTTTTATATAGTAATTTCAGTCATTTTGTTTTTATTAAAACTAACAATATGGATATTTAAATCTGAATTTTGATCTAAATGTATTTGTTTGCTCAGAACATACACAGAAGTTCCATCTACAATCAAAGCAAGTAAGGACAAGGTGAACAACACAGACTTTATCATGAAATCAACCAATCAATCAATCAATCAATGACAAATGTTGATCTTTTTTTAATATGCATGGTTGATATTAGCATCACCTGAATGAAATCTGTCATAAATGCACGTTTCATAAGTGTCCTGTTTTATTTCTGTTGTTGTTTTTAGGTGATGATCCTCCACCCTGAATTCATAAGATACGTGCATGATAACTGGGCAGAAGGTCATGGCAGATATCCATCCACTGGTTTCTTAACGCTGATATTCGCTCTTCACATCTGTGACAAGGTAAAAACTCCCATTCTGCCAGTTCAAACGGTGTGTGGCACAGCTTTAGTGTGGCATTGAGGTTGTTTTTGAGGGAGTGTCAGTTTATACACGCATGAAGGATCTAGAAGTATAAGAATAGAACGCCTGGATTATAATAAATATTTGACTGTGGGTGTTGTCATGAATAGGAGTCCAGTGCAGACTGTTTAAACAAAAACAAAGGGCCTTTCAGAAAAGTGTTAGCATTAAAACCGTAGCACAGTGGTTAGCATTGTATGTGCACTGTATCTGCTTGAAAGTAAAACTGTGACATAAAGATTTATAGTTTAAAGTTGTATTGTGCGATTTAAAGAAAAATATGAGTAATATATTTGTTATTATGTGAAATAAAGTCACATTGTAAGATATTTAAAACTACTATTACTTTTTTAAGCAAATTTTTGCTAAATAAAAATTGGAGAAAAAAAACCCAATAAATTTAATATTAAAATCAGAGGATTTTTTTTTTTTTTCAGTTTTCTTTTTCTAAAAGAGGGAGTTTTAGTTTTTACATTTTATTGACTTAAAATCGTTGTTTTTTTGTTTTTTTTTCTTCATGAATAAGAAACTATTAACGCACTGATAACTCTTTCTCTTACAGGTGGATGTTTTTGGGTTTGGAGCTAATAGTAACAGAAACTGGCATCATTATTTTGATGAAACATTGACTCAGTTTGAAAGCGGCTCTCATGGTGGAGACTTTGAAAACAAAACAATCAATCAGCTCCATCAGGAAAACAAGATTACGATGTACAAGGGTTTGACATGAAGTAGGTTCTTGGGGAAACACTACCTTTGTACTGCACAATATTGCGTTGCAATAGCGCAGCAGAGACTTTCAGTTCAGATTCATCCCAAGAGGTGCAAGAGATCAACAAGAGTTTAATCTGAGCTCCACTAGCAGCACCAACTGAATCTGTGGCATTAGCGGATTCATTTTTCGGTTCCACGTTATATTAAGTGCCTTTACGTACTAACATTTAAATTAATATTTGTGTACATACATGTTTTTACATTGTAGTTATTATAATACATGCATTAATTTAATTTATTTATTTCTTTTTTTTTTTTTGCTTAAGTACATCCTTAATGATACTAGAAATAAAGTGTGACCCATTTTTCTTTTGTTGAGCCAGTTCAAACACCACAAATTCACCCACAAATGTCTTAAGTTTCTTCTGAATATTAACCTTGAGAAGCAGGGCTCCAGACTAACATCTGAGAGCAGTAGCACCAATGCCAGTAAGTTCTACAGATGGTGGCACCAGCACCTGATTTGGTAGTGCTTCTATAAACACCAGGATATGTTTCCCAACTGAAGACCCTTTAATCTGGCAAGCCGAAATTGCGCGGAAATACACCTTAAGGGTAGCAGGGGTCAGTCCAGCTGAAAGACGCTCTTGTAGAAACTCCAGAACTGAACCAAACGGCAAGTCGGCTGGGTTAATTAATTAATGAATTAATAATAATTTGTTACATTTATATAGCGCTTTTCTAGGTACTCAAAGCGCTTTACATGGAAGGGGGAATCTCCTCAACCACCACCAATGTGAAGCATCCACCTGGATGATGCGATGGCAGCCATATTGCGCCAGAACGCCCACCACACACCAGATTACTGGTGGAGAGGAGACAGTGATGAAGCCAATCAGTATATGAGGATGATTAGGAGGCCGTGATGGACAGAGGCCAAGGGGCAAATTTGGCCAGGATGCCGGGGTTACACCTCTACTCTTTTTCGAAGGACATCCTGGGATTTTTAATGACCACAGAGAGTCAGGACCTCGGTTTCACGTCTCATCCGAAGGACGGGTTGAGATGGCATTGCTCACACCACAATGAGAAAATATGGCATTTAAGAGCATAAAGCTTTCTAGTAGGAGCCCTAGCATTGAGAATGGTACCCTTCAGGGGCCAGACCCACATTTTCCAAATCTTAGGTCGGGGGTGAAAGACCTGGTTCAGAATCTTCCAAGGAGAGCCTTCCAGGAGAGAAACCAGGTCTGCAAACCATACTCGGGCTGGCCAGAACGGGGCTACTAATATTAAGATCCTGCTTCTTCTAGAAGAGTCTTACCCTCAAACCGTATTCGGGACAAATGTGGGCAAAATCATTTTTATTTATTTTTTAAAAATACTTTCCTTAATCTGAGCGGTACAAGACTTGGCTACTTTTGCCACCTGAACACATTTTTTTTTTTTTTGACTTGATTCAACAATGTTAAGTGGGTGAAAAAAAAAAACTCCTTAATCTCACCTTTATGGACAAAATTGGGCACCCATAGGAATGAATGGGAAAAACTGTAATTCAGAGCATTTTTTTTTTTTTTTTGTCAAATAAAAATCAATAGATCCAACACAATGCATATCATACATACAAACAAATGAAGGGGTGATCATGTACAACATTCTCAATGTGGCAAACACTCACACACACACACACACACACACAAACAAAGCAATCATTGAGCCTATAACAGAGCTGTTTTTTTTGTTTTAAATAAAAAGTCACTCACGCATACAAAAACAAGATGTAAACATTATAACTATGATTGTTGTTTGATCTTACGTGTTTATTCTTACCTAACACTTACTTTTTTGAGTTATTGTTATGTTGATTCTTACCTGTTTGGTACCAATTCGTTTTTTGAGTTGAAATAATTGATAAATGATCTACTACTTTGTCTTTTCCTTATAGCACGGTCATATTTGTCTAAGCATATTTTGGCATCTTTGTATAGTCTCATCTAACACAGTTATATTTATATTTTTAATTAGTTTTAACTTGTGATAAAGTTAAAAACTTAAGAGGTTCAATTCGTTACAACAGTGGTTTATAGAGTTCAGCCTATATGCAGCCATGGAGTACTACAGCATAGTGGCTATTGATATGATTGTTTTTTGTTAATTTTAGAACAAACTTGTCTTGACCACTTTTTAGTCTCTACTAAAAACTTGCACTTGTTTTCCATGGCTTATAATTATTTTTAAGTAAGTTTTACTATTTTATATTTGAGTCTGACACTGTTTTGCTACTCCGGTTTTAAGCTCTAAGCTTTGCTGCTTTTATTTGTGTTGTTATGCAGGTATTATTTTTATATTATTTGTCTGGTTGTTCTGTAAAGCCTAGTGGCTGTTGTAAATGTGCTATATAAATAAAATGAACTTGAACAAGTCCACTTCCACCCTGCCAAACTTCTTCCAAATGGACTCCACAATCCCCGAGCCTTAGATCTGCTGCACCAGCCTGAACATGAACGCCAGATATACATTTTTTATATCGTTTTACTAGTGGGTGCAGGACACTATAGTTCATTTATGTAAATGAGCATGGCAAAATAAAGTAAACTGTGACATATCATACCCAAACATTCTTCATACAGTGGACTACCTGTAAAATTGATACAAATTTGGGACCAAAATTTATTTAGACACTTTCACCTGACCATGTTTTGCTTTTATTTTTTTCTTTAATTGGTAATGCGACCACTTTTTACACCGCAGACTGAACTAAATGAAGCATTGCTTGGTAATCGGTTGAGCTAAATTGAGCTAATATCTAATTGTGTAGTTAAATTTAACAGCTGACAGCTATTCAACCCAATTCATTACAGAAGGATGGCCAAAACCAGTGAAATATCAACTGATTTGATAACTCTATAAATGTTAGATTTTATTACCATTTTCTAAACTATAGAGAATAAACTGTGATGATGTGAGAAATGTTGGGGCTGGAGGGGCCTCATTGCATTAATTAAAAATGTAAAAAAAAAGTAATAGCCTATTGTGAAAATATTATTGCAATGTAATAATAAATATTATAACTGCTACAATATAATAACTGTTTTTTTTTTTTTTATTAAAGTATATTTTAAAATGAAATGTGTTTCCTGTGATGGTAAAGCTGAATTTTCAGCACCATTACTCCAGTCTTCAGTGTCACATGATCCTTCAGAAATCATTCTAATATGAGGATTTGATGCTCAAGAAACATTTCTGATTATTATCAGCGTTGAAAACAGTTGTGGTGCTTCTTACATTTATTTAAAATAGAAATAATTTCAAACATCTTTACTGTCACTTTTAATAAATGTAATGCTTCCTTGCTGAATGAAATCAATTATATATATATATATATATATATATATATATATATATATATATTAGAATACAACGATGTATTTAAGTCTTTTCAATCCATTATTGTTCCCCCTCCTTACTTTAAGAAGTTACTTCATTTGTCATCACACACACTTTTATCCGTGATCTCAGTTTCATGTTTCAAGCACAAATACAGAAACACATCAGTTCCCACGTACTCACTGTATGATTCCAGTAAAACTAGTTCATGGTTTAAACTGTATTATATAAACTCCCCGGGCACTGTACCAGTGCCAGTCTGAGTGAGTCAGCACATTTTTAATGAGTTCAAAATAAATTTGCGATTTGGCCTTCAAGACACCAAACCGCTTGTTCGTTTGGTTGATTAGTTTACTATAGTAATTCATTTTTATAGTGGAATTATACATTATCAGATATATTTGCAGGATCAATTACCAACTCTGTAGATCAATTCAAAAACAATTTTATTGTCTCTGAACCTCCACGTCAATGACAGCAGCTCACTGTTAAAAGTTTGAGGGACATAAGTCTGAGGAATAACAGAAAAGATCACACATCTCTTAATAATATATAGTTATATATTTATTCATACTGCCATATCCATTTATATTGGTTAATTGTATAAAAAAAAAAAATAATCGAAGTACAGTCTTTGTGAGGGTTTCAATCCCCATGGACCAAAATCTAATGTCCTTGTCTCAAACCGTGACCCCCAAATTGTAATTGTGTCTGTGTATCCCAAGATCAGAGCCCAAAAACTCCACAAGATAAACACACTCATTGATAACAAGGTAACTTGATTGAGAGGGTGGGTGTGTGTGGGTGTGTGTTTATGAGAAAATGACAAGACAGATAGAAAGAGAATCAGATGAGGTTATTCAGCATAAAAGGTAAAAATACAACAAAACAGGAACAAGGGGCAGAATATTTTTTAACATAACCTGAAACCTGCATATATGACTTAAAAATAGCAGTACTATTTAGGGTGTTGTTCTATTGAGAAATTACGTCAATGTTTCGTGGCCTTCCCAGTAAAACTAGCTTCTAGTAAGTCAACTCGATGTCTGCAATACTACAATGTAAAAAATGACAATACTTGTATTATAGAGTTAGATACAAGCACATCAGTTATAATGTGTCAGTGCAACTGCTCATGGTTCATTTTCTCCATTGACTGCAGTCTTAATAAAGGACAAATGCAAAGAAGGGACACAGGCATTAAACACAGAGACAGAATATTCCTTGTCAACATGTCTGTTAATGCGAGAAAATCTAAAAGCAGAAAATGTGACTAGAAATAGTATGCCCGGAAATACACTGGCATTATTGCGACAGGTTTCCGAAAAACACTTGGCACATTGCTTAACTCTGTAATACGAGCAGATTTAACAACATTCTGAACAGATTAGTTGGCTCACAAGCTTCCCTTATGGCATTCCTAAACAGCAACGTGGCAACATTGATGTGAAAGGAACATGTATGAAGGAAAGTCACATTTCACCCAAAAATCAGGAGATTTTTGAAGAAAAAAAAAAAAATGTTTTTGGAAACATTACTTTAGGTTTCATTAGTTAACATTAGTTAATGTATTACTATTCACTAACATGAACTAACCTTGAGCATGTGTTACTGTATTTTTTAAATCTTTGTTAACGTTAGTTAATAAAAATACAGCAGTTCGTCGTTTGTTCATGTTACTTCATAGTAAATTAACTAATGTTAACAAACACAACTTTTGATTTTAATAATGTATTAGTAAATGTTGAAATTAACATTAACAACGATTACTAAATGCTGTAAATGTGCATTATGTTCACTAATGTAGTTAATGTTAACTAATGAAACCTTATTGTAATTGTTACCGGTTTCTTTTTTCTTTTCTTTTTTACAAGAAATGAAAGCGATTTTACTAATATTTAGATATTTTGTATTGTGACATTTTCATATTAATAAACCAGTTAATTTAAAAACAGATTTTTTTTTTTTAAATAAAGTGTAAAGTATTTATTGAATAGTTTACTTAATTTGATGATGTCCAACAGTGGGTATACATGTATGTATGTATGTATGTATGTGTGTGTGTGTGTGTGTGTTTGTGTTTATATACATGTATAAAAATGTACGGTAACACTTTACTTGAAGGGGTGTGCATAAGACTGACATGACACCTTCATAATCATGATATGGCAGATGTCATAAATATGAAGGAAGTCTTATGCATGCTTATGACAAATGTCATTAAGTGTCATTCGCTCAATTATGACATTTTTAATGCATATATGACATTGTTTGAGATGTCTTTGTTATGACAACTTGACATAAACCAATACATCATAACCTGTCAGTGTCTGACAACTTGACATTACCCAGACAACATAAATTGTCATAAACATGACAGCAGATTACCTATCAAACTTAAGAAACCACTTAGCTTTATGGGTTAACATTAAACTGTCAGGTGATTGGTTTTGACATTGGCTGTCATGAGGCCATTATAACTGTGTCATGAATGTTTTTCTTGACCTCAACTACAGTGGTACAAATTTAATTTGTCATTAAAATGTTATAATGGCTTCATGACAGCCAATGTCAAAACCAACCACATGAGAGTTTAATGAAATGTTAACCCATAAAGTTAAGTGGTTTCTTAATTTTGATAATTAATCTGCCATGTCATGTTTATGACATATTTATGACAGGTTTTGTTGTCTTGTAAAGTCAAGTTGCCATAACAAAGACATCTCACACAATGTCATATTTGCATTAAAAATGTCATAATTGAGCGAATGACACTTAATGACATTTGTCATAAACATGCATAAGACTTCCTTCATATTCATGACATGTGTCATGTCATGATTATGACGGTGTCATGTCAGTCTTATGCACACCCCTTCAAGTAAAGTGTTACCTTGAAATAATGAGATAATGAAATAATGTCACAATACAAAAATCTTAACTGTCTTATAATAAGCTTAATTTCTCTATGAATTTTATCTTTTTATCTGAGGGTTCAAATATAAACCGGTCACGTTGTAAACACAGCGCAGCACTTCTGGAAAAAGCTCAGAGAGCTCTCAGATTTTATTAGAAATATCTTCGTGTTTCGAAGATGAAGGAAAGTCTTACAGGTTTGGAACGACCTGAGGGTGAGAAATGAATGAAAGAATTTACATTTTTGGGTGAACTAACCCTTTAATGCTTCCACCTAGAAACACTGATTTCTATCTCTGTTCAGTGGCAGTGTATAACAGAAACTACAGTTGCATTCAATTATTATTAGTCTCTAGAAAGATTGTTGCATTGTGTGAATCACATTTCAGCTTTATCATTTTGCTCGGAGAGCATCCTGTTGACCAGCGATTGTCTCAAACCTGATGAAATAGCTCTTATATCATCAGACATACTGTGAACTACACTGAAAAAGAGTCATGAGAACTTACAAATGCATAAAAATGTGAAGAATGCTTCCAAAGAGATCAAGTGCCAGTCCATCACAGCTGATCTCATTCACAGCTGAAAACGAAATGCACATCTCTGACCGCAAACTGAGGACGCGTTTAAAGTCAGAAGTCGAGTCAAAATGAAATAAAGACGAAAGAAAAGACCAAAAAAAGACAAAGCACCGGATGACATCGATGAGTCTCATACTATCACAGCATTTAGAAAACCTTCTTCGAAATACTGCTTTTTATTGCATATGTGCATGATTCCTCTGAAATACTTTTGTCTAAAGAGTGCGAGGGAAATAAAATGCGTTCAGTGTGTTAATCCCAGCCGTGATCCTCTCTGTCTAAAGTGTACAGTGTACTTTTTGGAGCAACTGAATAGAAATTCTCATTATTTGAAACATAATGACGTTTTTATGCCACAAAAACAGCATATATAGGGCATCCAGCTCATCCGTATTCTTTCATAAAGCCCTATCAAAATATTCTACATATATAGCAACTAATTTCAATAATGCTTACCTACAGAAATTCACAAAAAGAAAAATAGACGTTAACATTTTCACAAGCGTGACTCAAAACAGAGGCTAAACTGAGAAGACCACAATCATGATGAAAACAAGTACAACAAACATTCTAGAACAAACGCTTTTGATTGTTTTCATAATCGGAGTACGGAAATCAGTGTGTTCGTGTACTTTAGAAGTCAGCAGATGATTGACTGTAATCGGTTGATTTATTTGCTCACTTCCTTTTAAGGACGCGGAAGAATCACACCGCTAAAACACATCAGGCTTCATTCATCAAACACAAGGACAAATGTTGCTTGCAAAACATCCTTCGGAAATGAAACTGCATGTTTCTTCAGCTGAGAGGACTTTTTATCTCAGTGGGAAGTTTAAAACTGTCATTGAAACTTAATTATCATGCCTTTACTATTTCTTTATTTTTTCAAATGTCTTTTATGTATAGATTCTGTTGTCTTGCCTTCATCCTAGACCCTGACTTTCAATCTTAAACTTATCTTAAACCACCATAAAAATAGTATTACATTTAAAAAAAATATGATCTAAACATAAACCACTTCAATGATTGTCATTCATCTGAGTGTTGGTGACGATGCTTGAGACAACAAGTAATAATAGATGATAGTATAATGCTAGCAAATGTATAAATATTTTTTTATTAAAAAAAAAAATACTTTGAGATGTGATGAAAATGAAAAATTACAGTTCAAACAACACACACAAATATATATATATATATATATATGTGTGTGTGTGTGTGTGTGTGTGTGTGTGTGTGTGTGTGTGTGTGTGAATTGTAAACACACATACATACATATATATATACACACACACTCACACACACACACACACACACACACACACACACATATATATATACATGATTCTGTGTGTGTGTGTGGGTGAGTTAGTTTGTGTGTATGTGTGTGAGAGTTAGTGTGTGTGTGTGTGTGTGTGTGTGTGTGTGTGTGTGTGTGTGTGTGTGTGTGTGTGTGTGTGAGAGAGTTTGTGTGTGTGTGTGTGTGTGTGTGTGTGTGTGTGTGTGTGTGTGTGTGTGTGTGTGTGTGTGTGTGAATTGTAAACACACATACATACATATATATATATACACACACACTCACACACACACACACACATATATATATATATATATACATGATTCTGTGTGTGTGTGTGGGTGAGTTAGTTTGTGTGTATGTGTGTGAGAGTTAGTGTGTGTGTGTGTGTGTGTGTGTGTGTGTGTGTGTGTGTGTGTGTGTGTGTGTGTGTGTGTGTGTGTGTGTGTGTGTGTGTGTGTGTGTGTGTGTGAGAGAGTTTGTGTATGTGTAGGTGTGTGAGTGTGTGTTATTTGAAGTGTAATTTTTCTGAATCAAGATAATTTCCACCACATCTCAAAGTATGTATTTGGTATTTATTATTTAGTTTGTTTAAATAAATCAATGAGAATGTGAAAAGTGTGTTATTTTTCTTAAGGACCACAAGCCAAGGTGAAGTACTGAATTTATGAGAAAAATTAATTCTGCTTGTTTCATGAATGAAGCCCACTGCCGTTCTCTCCATCATCACGAATGACAGATTTTCACACACACACACACACACACACTTCACAGTGCAGCACACAAGACACTCGCTCATCCGCCCAATACATACACATTTTCCCCACTTGCCTTTTTTACTACAGCCCAAATCTGTATGCCCTGGATCTCGATTGTAACTCTGACGCCTTCTAAATAGTACAGACCGATAAATAAATAAAAAGCAAGACTTGGAAATGAATCATGCTTTAAAAATATTCAGTCTCTGCTCTAAGTTTAACAAAGCCACGAGAGCAACACAAACACAGAGAGAAAGAGAATCCATGTGTATGTGTATGTGTATGTGAGAGATGTGTTTGAATGTGTGTCTTTAGGGGCTCACAGGTTAAAGACCACCATTACTGTGTGTTTAGGAGCAAGAGAGATGAGCTGGTTACCTTGTGATCGTCTCCTGTTTCGACCACGATCTCGAATCAAATCGAGGTGGTCCATCCAATAACAAGTGGCCATTTATTTTTCAGAAAGGCCCCACTGTTCTGTTCTCCAAAAAGTTTGCAATGAACAAAGTAGCACATTCCCCCAATTCGTCCACTTTAATTACCCCATAAGAGTCTTGGATAAAGCCATTGAATGGACTGTAGTGTTGATTAAAGCTCATGACTGGGTGTGGAGTTCTGTATGTCTCTCGGCCACTCCCGTGCGCTCTGACCCGGGACCCACCAGCACGTGCTCTAGGTGGACCAGGGGGTGAGCGGTCAAGATGCACAGTCGGCTTTACATCATAGAAGGATACAGCAGCGGCAGAATCTCTGGCGGCTGCCGCCCACCGATGGAGGCGGAGTCACGGGTGCAAAGTAGGCGTGAACTTTAATGTTGGGCAAGTGAGTCTAAAGATGAAGATGGAAAAAAGAAACAAAGTACATAAAAAAGAAGCTCGCTAGCATACTAAATCTAATGCGGATTGCTCACAAAAACACTCAATAATCATGAACATCAGTGCATTTGATGATCAGCACAGGCTGATGTGTTGTGTGAGCGCCCTCTTGTGTTCATTACGAACTCTACAGACAGCCTTGTCAATTAATGTTGTTCTGTTGTCTAATACTTTTCATTGATTTTAATACAATAACTCTATGCTGTCTAAAATACAACTGTAATTGTGCATTGTCTAAAATAGACATAACTGCTTAAAATAAATGGTTATTTTAAGTTATAAAATGTGTGCAATATTTAATTTAGTTGTTACAATAATCTTTAAAATATCTATTTTCTATATCTATTATCTTCAATGTATTACACTACCGTTAAAAGGTTTGGGGACAGCACGATTTCTTTGAAAAGAAACTAATACTTTTTTACAGTAAGGTCCAAAAGTGACGGTAAAACACATTTGTAATGTTCTAAAATATTTCCATTTCAAATAAAGGCTGTTCTGTTGAACTTTCTATTCAAAGAATCCAGAAACAACTGTTTTTAACATTTACAATACTAAGCTTTTTTGTTTTGTTTTTACAATTATATTTATGAATTTGACAGTTTATCCAAAGCAACTTTTCAGTAAGATTTTTTTTTAAATAAATAAATACTTTTATTCAATAAGGATGCATTAAATTGATCAGAAATTACAGTAAAGACATTTATAACAAGAGATTTCTATTTCAAATAAATGCTGTTCTATTTAATTCTATTAAAACAATCTTGGAAAATCATAGTTTCCACAAAAAATGTAAGCATCAAAATTGTTGGTTTCACTTTATTTTGATGGTCCCTTTAATTCATTCTGTTGACTACAAGTAATGTTGCACCTGCATGTCTACTAACTCTCATTAGAGTGTTAGAAGAGTATTAATAGACTGGTTGGGTTACACACCGCGTCCTAACTACACGCGACGCGATAAAATTCTAGCGACAGGCAGTGTGTCTGTCCACACTAGACGCGACGCGACTGTGAGACGCCACAACGTCAATCAAAAATCACAGCCAATCAGAACAGCGTGTGGGCGGACTGGAGTCTCGCAACAAGTGCAAATAACTATAAAGATAACGATAAAGATAACTATATATGTGTCCACACCAGCGACCGATAACGGTCTTTTTATTCTAAGCACGCGCGTGCCCGGATGATCCAGATCCATTTTAAAATGCGCGAGACCTTTAAATTAGAATGGATTCTGATTGGCTGTCAGTGTTTTATCGTTCGACAGCTGGAAAAAAATCGTTCTGAAAGTGATCCCAACGATATCGTTCCTCATATCTTTATCGTTATAGTTGTGGTGTGAACTCTGTTATTCTTTAATATGGAGAACGATTTTTAGAATTATATCTTTATCGTTATCTTTATAGTTATCGTCCTTGGTGTGAACGGGCCTTTAATCTTGACGGCACTCGCAAGAAAAGAAGTAGCTACATAATCAAATTCACAAATATCACACCATTTAAAAAATACATAGGCTACTGAGTTACTAAAACAATCGTTGTCAAATAATACACTTGTTTGTTCACAGTTTTAACGTTCTTGTTTCCATTTGTTTAATTTCAAGATCTGAGGTGAATTATATCCATTGTTGCTTTTACAGCTAAAGCTGGAGCACTAAATGATATATTCAGAGTCACATTTCACGCTTTAAACATTAAATAAAGCACATAAACTGAGATTATCATTGCCACATTTTGTGTTTGTTGTTCCAGCGCGACGTCGCAGAAAAATAGAAACCGTTTCTAAATTAGAAACGTTGTGTGTCGCCGTCGCGCCTGGTTAGGACAAAAACTCTGATTTACATGGAAAAGATACCTTTTATCGCGTGTCGCGGCGTCGCGTGTAGTTAGGACACGGTGTTTTATGAAATCTTTCTTGAGAACCAAACCATCATATTGGAATGATTTCTGAAGAATCATGTGACACTGAAGACTGGAGTAATGATGCAGAAAATTCAGCTTTTCCGTCACAGAAACAAATTTTATAAAAAAAAAAAAACGGTTATTTTAAATTGGAATAATATTGCACAATAGTACTGTTTTTACTGTATTTTCCATCTAATAAATGCAGTCTTGGTGAGCATAAGACACTTCTTATGAACCTAATCAGAATCAGAGCAATTATTTACACTTGTAATATCTTTAGAACACATTTAAACCAATTCATAAATTTCTTGAACCATACCAAGAGCTCCAAATCTATACATATCCAAAAAAAGGTTTATTTTAGCATCCATAAGATAAGAAACAACAAACCACTATGTTTTACCTCTCACTGCATAAGCAAAAAAAAAAGGTCTCACCCTCAAGCGCTTGATGCCGGCGCGGGTGATCTGTTGACAGTCGTACAGCTCGATGCGGTCCAGGCTGTGACAGGTTTTCAGATGCTCTAATGAAGCATCTGTGATGAGCGGGCAGTTGTCGAGCTCCACCACCTCCAGTCGGTCGTGAGCACAGGGCCCACTGCCCAGCTGCCTGATGCCATCATCAGTAATCAGCTCACAGTGGGACAAGCTCTGAAACATCAGTGACAACAACAAACATTTCAAGAAATTATTAAATGTTCGGATTAATTGCAATTAATAATCACATATATAAATATTAGCTGAGAAAAGCCCTCAAATGAAAATGAGACATTGTGACATTATTGTGGCAGATAAAAAAAAAAAAAAAAAAATGTTTTATTAATAATCACACCAAGCTAACACATCAAATGTATGTTTTTTTTATTGTAAATTTTGTTTTTAAACCCTTACCAGAACCTGGAGTCGAGGGCAGTGTATAGATAGCTGGATGAGCGTTCCATCTGTAATCTATGGAGAAAGATTAAACGTTATAACAAGGCTTTTATAACATTTTATAGAGCGTTTATAGAGCAATTTACATGCATTAATAAATAAATAAATATAATTAAAAATATTCATGCTAACTGCTAGCCTGGCTAATGTCAGACCTCTTTCTCATTGAGACGTGGTCTGGAAACCACGTTCGTTTTCTCGTATTTGAGGCGTGGTTTACGAATGCCCAGAGCCGTTTATTGGGCGCTACGAATGTCTATCGTAGCTCATAGCCAATCGTTTCAATTATACCAGATGACGTATGTAGAGCGACAGAAATTCGACGAGGAAGAAGAGGAAATAAACTTGCGTTCTAAACTACTTAGAACACTATCTAAGGCTGCATCGAAAGGTAACTTCGCGTCTGCTGCCATGTTGGATCCATAGATATAAACAAACTGCTTCGGTGTGTCACATAGACGTCGTCATCGTCTTGCTGCTCCCTCCCCGTTCTGTGATTGGTTCCCTTTTTGAGGGGAAAATCTGGTCCATGGTGTCCAGGCTGCCTAGCAGCGTGAATAAAATCGCGCTGCATACAAGGCAGCATGGGGAAACCCAGGCTAGCTAACTGCATTCATTGATAAATCAACAAAAGAGGAAATAACATTAGGAACTATACTCCTTTTCATTTCAGATAAGACAAATAAATGCAATCACACAGTCAATGTCTATAATAAAAATATATTTTGGGATCTAGGGGGTCCTCTAGTCCTCTTTGTTAAAAAAAAATCCTCAAGTTATAAACAATGATTATAAAAATCAAAATGTATAATTAGAGGATACATTCAGGCTTACAATTTAACCTTCAAATAAACAAACTACTGTGCTCTGATTGGTCAGATGGCCAGTCTGTTGTGATTGGTCCACCACTTACAGCGCATGTCGAAAATATCTGAATTTCAGTTTCGGATCTTCCTCATCACTTGACACACAGTAATACTTTAAATGAGTCCACCCCCCAAGATTACTTTTATAAACGTGAGCTTTGTCTGAAAGGCAAAGGGGCAGGTGTCGCTGTAATTTATAGAAATATTTCCAGAGGTCTAGTTTTAAGTATAATTCTACTGAAGTGATAGTGCTTTATGTAACGCTATCTAGTGTAAGTGATAAATCCTGTTGGACATGTGTACTGGCTACTAAACAGGCCGCCAAAGAATTTGCTGATTTTCAATTTGGAATTAGTACTGGCTGCAGATGAAGACTTAATTGTTGATGATTTTAATATACATGTAGAACCTGAAAAAGATGCATTGGGATTGGCATTAGACAACACGTGTCAGGACCCACTCACAGTCGTAATCATACTTTATATTTAATATTGTCACATGGAATCGATGTTGATGGCGTTGAAATTCTGCAGCAGAGCGATGACATCTCAGATCATTAACAAACTCCCTGTTACAAATATGGTAGAACTATCACTTGTACCACCAAATCAAAGGCGTCAGTTTTACTGTATCAATTCGAGCTTGAGTCCTCATGCTCTGCAAATGCATGCAAAGTGCTTTCGCATGCGCAAACTCTTTAGCACAAACTCTTCCAGGCCTCAGCTACAACTACAGTGTTTGAGGGCGGGTGAAAGCAGTGTCATTCACAGGCAGCCAATGAAGGCCATAGGCTGGCATTATGCAAATGTTACGCAAAAACCTTAGTAGGTTCAAGAAGGAAGACAGACAAGAATTACAGAACTGATTCCTTCTCTTGCGAGACAATAATTCGGGGACTTTGATCTTTGCAGATCTTTTACTTTCACAAAGAGCTATACTGAACTCTACGTGAAAAGTAATATCCGAAAAAGCATAATAGGGGCACTTTTAAGAGTCTCCATATCAATTTCAAAGACTTGTTTGAGAATTACTATCAGCAAAAGTGATTGATCACTTCAATGGACTTCAATTGAGGGTTTCATCAAATTATATATTCTTAATGTAGAATTAATAAAAATGTAAATACTGTATGTAACAACATTTTAACATTTTGTAATCATGTGTTTTCATTCTGACTCACCTGTACACACTCTTCTAAATCCATCTTTTCTAGTTCATGACAATTCTGTAAAATAAGAGGAAATGATGTGCTTGATTTCTGTTGTTAGAAGCTCCAGAGGTTCAGCACAGATGGAGGTTTGTGGTTGTCAGATTGTTTACTCACCCGTGCTAGTGAGGTGAAGCCTACATCTGTAAGCTGAGAGCAGCGAGCCACCTCTAATATTCTACAGAGACAAAAATGTCAATGGTTCGAAGTTGAAAAGAGGATAAAAATTGGGTAATGGGTGATTGCATGCAAATGCATGGGTTGATTATGTGTGTGTGTGTGTGTGTGTGTTATGTACCTGAGACGAGGGCAGTTTTGGCCCAAGGCATTGAGAATAGCATCTGTGATGTTTGCACAGCCAGACACACACAAAGACTGCAGCCGATGGCACCCGCGACATATGGTTATAAGACCTTCATCTGTGATCTGCTGCTCGATTCACACACAGAGATATACCTAGATGAGGAAACCATCCCATCCAGTGTATGAGAGAATGTGAATGTGTGAGTCTTACTGAACACGTCTGCAAATTGAGTGTGACCAGCTCTGGACAATGTGCTCCAATGTGCTTTAATGCTTCGTCTTCCAACTATAAAGAGAGAAAACATAAAAGAGAGACAGATAATGTGCTACTAAACGACTGATCGGATTTAAAGAGACAGTACGGTACTTCCGTCATCATTTACTCACCCTCAAGTTGTGTCAAACCCATATGTTTTTACATAGAATACAAAATGTGGAGATTCAGTGACAACAAATCAATGACAATTACCATAAAAGTCTTTTAAAGATATATGATGGACTATGTTTATCAGTTTTTTTCTTCTTCTTTTCTCTTTGTGTCTTTTGTTCTTTTTGTCCTTATCAGGTTATTATTGCGTGAAAAAGGAAGTTTCAATGTTGATAACCATGGTTTATCTAGATGTTAAAACATGAACCACATTTTCACATGTTAGTTGATGAATAATCTTTTGCTTTTTGTAAACACTGTGGTCCGTTTGCTTAACTTGTGCGTCAACCATGAGTCAATGCCATGAGTTTGTATATATATATATATATATATATATATATATATATATATATATATATATATATATATATATATATATATATATATATATATATATATATATATATATATATATATATATATATATATATATATATATTTATTTATATTTATATTTGTATATAGCTTTATTTCCAATTTTAGTACTTCACCTTGAACTTATTTCAGTTGGTTGCCAAGGCAAAAGGTTGTGTTCGTTAGCATTAGTTAACGTGAACTAACAATGAACAATAATTCTAGAGCATTGATTAATTTTAGTTCATGTTAATTTCAACATTTACTATTGTGTTATTAAAATCAAAAGATGCATTTGTTAACATTAGTTAATGCACTATGAATTAACAAACAATGAACAATTATATTTTTCCCAATATAAACAAAGATAAATTAATAAAAATAAATTGCTCATTATTAATTCATGTTAGCTAATGCATTAACTAATGTTAACAAAAGATACCTTATTGCACACCTTATAGTGTTACATTTAGATATTATTTTAGCTTTAGTTCAATTTGAAATGCTACAAGTGGCTTTAAATAACACAGAAAAGGGGAAGAACAGTGAAGAGGGCTGAAGGATGATGTGAAAGTCCAGTCTCACCTGTGTGCAGCCCTTGAGGAACAAGCCTTTGAGTCCTGGACAACATCTCACAAGTGCCTGTATGCCGTCTTTGGTCACCTGATCACACCACGAGATGTTCAACTGCTCTAGCAAAGGACAGCCCTCGCTGAAATGACACACAGAGAGACATTTAGCCCTAGAGAAGCATTCTGCATAACCAGCAAGTGTGTATGTCTGGGACCTCTGACCTCAGAGCTTTGAGGGACAGGTTCGTGATTGAGGTGCAGGAGGCAAGATCCAAGTGCTTCAGTTTGGGACAAAATTTACTCAAGCTGTTACAGGTACTGCAAAAATAAAGACAAGTTCAATGGAGATCAAACAGCACTTTCTCTCTCTCTCTCTCTCTCTCTCTCACACACACACACACACCTACCTGTCAGTGATCTTGGTGCAGCCATTGAGACTGAGCAGCTCAATATTTCTGCAGTTCTGGGCAAACGTTCTACGAGAGAAAGGAAATTTTACATGATTAAACTTTAAACAATGCTTGAATTTCCCTCCAAGTCGCAAATAATGTCTTTAGTCCATATGTGATGTCCTTCAGAATGGAAAGCATTACTAAACTCATTCTTATTAAAGAGGCAATCTACTTTCTTGACAGGTCTTAAAGTCAGCATGAAATGGCATGAAAGTTGCGATAGTCTTTTCTTCCTTATTGTGACGTATATCTGAGTGTAACGACTTCTCATACAAGAAAACGTGGGCGGGACTTGATTTTGTCCATGGGGTTTTGATTGGATGGTTGTGGTTTACTATTGGTCGATCTCATGTGAGTGACAGGTTGTCCCGCCCTCACGCCAGTAAACGCATCATCAGAGAAGAGAAGAGATGTCGCTGAAAGAGGGAGGGGAAGTTATTTTGATAAAAGATTACAAGGGTACATATATAAAATAAAAAAGAATGATGTGCACGAATAAATCATTTATAATAAAAACTGCAATATTCCATCAAAAAAAAATAAAAAAATTAAATTTTGATTTCATGGTGACTTTTAGGCTTATTCACATAAAGGGCAAAATGACAAAGTGAACCGAAATGGTTTTTGCTCTAAAACTATTAACAAAAGGTTTGCATGCATGAAACATCACACAAACTTAAATGAAAACATCCTGTAAGCCATTTTAGCAGTTTTTTATTAAAATGATTGACAGGCAAAAGTATTTCTGATTGGTTGGTCTTTTCTGCTTTAGAGTTGACACAGGCACTGTTTAAACCGGTATAAGATGCGTTTTGGTCAGCAGCTTTCGTTTGTGCTCTGATAGCCACAAGACCACATCGAACACTGTGATTGTCGTCTTCAAACCAAACTTGGGTCTCAAGCCGGAAAAGTTAAATCCCGTCTGGCTAGCGTGCTTCCCATTATGTTTAAGCATTAGGTCAGTAGGCAGAGAGTAGACTGGGTTTTTTTTGTGGCTGTTCAAACACATTAGATCACATGAGCGTTAACTCAACAAAATCAATCCGGTCGAATGCGCTTTCGACTACCTCTGGAAGTGGAAAGTGGACCAGCTCAAAATATTTTGAACCCGTTTACACCTGTATTTAGCGTCGTCCACTTCTGATCTGATCGACCAAAACGCATCTTGATACCAGGTGTAAACAGAGCCACAAAGACAGGTGGGCTTTCTCACAACGCCTATTCTAATCTAATGAGATCTGTTAGGTATTCGCACCAACTTCAAAATACAACCCAACAATTTCCCTGAGATTGCATGAACTGATCAAATGTATACACTACCATTTAAAAGTTTGGGGTCTGTATGATATGAAAGTAATGTTTTTGAAAGAAGTTTCGGTAACACTTTACAATAAGGTTCATTAGTTAACATTAGTTAATGTATTAAAGGGATAGTTCACCCAAAAATGAAAATTAGCCCATGATTTACTCACCCTCAAGTCATCTTAGGTGTATATGACTTTCTTCTTTCAGTCGAATACAATCTGAGTTATATAAAAAATGTCCTGGCTCTTCCAAGCTTTATAATGGCAGTGAATTGCTGTTTCTGTTTTGAAGTCCATCAAAGTGAATCCATCCATCATAAAAGTGCTCCACACGGCTCCGGGGGGTTAATAAAGGCCTTCTGAAGCGAAGCTATGAGTTTGTGTAAGAAAAATATCCATATTTAAAACTATATAAATTAAATAACTAGCTTCTAGCCAAACGAACATACGGATTCCACTTAAGTCTACGCTATTTACGCTACGCCATGACGCACTACGCCACTTCCGACGTCACAAGTTGCGCTGTAGACGTAAGTAGACTGTGTATGGCCGTTTGGCCGGAAGCTAGAATTTTACTTTGTAACGTGATAAATATGGATATTTTTCTTACACAAACGCATGGCTTCGCTTCAGAAGGCCTTTATTAACCCCCCCGGAGCAGTGTGGAGCACTTTTATCATGGATGGATGCACTTTGATGGACTTCAAAACATAAACGGCCATTCACTCCCATTATAAAGATTGGAAGAGCCAGGACATTTTTTATTATAACTCCGATTGTATTCGTCTGAAAGAAGAATGTCAAATATACCTATGATGACTTGAGGGTGAGTAAATCATGGGCTAATTTTCATTTTTGGGTGAACTATCCCTTTAACTAAAATGATCTAACAATGAGCAATACATTTGTTACTGTATTGGTTAATCTTTGTTAATGTTAGTTAATAAAAAGACAGCTAGTTAGTTAGTTCACAGTGCATTACCTAATGTTAAAAAAATATACATTTTAATAATGTATTAGTAAATGTTGAAATTAATTTTGACTAAGATTGCTGTAGAAGTATTGTTCATTCTTAGTTCATGTTAACTAAGGTAGTTAACTAATGTTAACTAATGAACCTTATTGTAAAGTGTTACCGAAGTTTCTTATGCTCACTAAGGCTGAAATAAGAGCTGCACGATTCTGGAGAAATTGAGAATCATGATTTTTTGTTTAAAATAGATAACACGATTATTCCACGATTCTAAATAGGCAACTAAACAAAATAACATGCAATTTACTAGAGGTCTGACAAAATGTTAATTGCTGCAGTGCATTTAAAAAATATATAATTAACTTTGAAGTTGGTTTGAATGAATGATTCAAAGACTCAATCATAAAGACTTCACTTATTTCATTATTGGATGAATCAGCGCTTTTGAATGAATCTCTTGAATAAATGATTCAATGACAAATACATTTTAAGTCACCTGTCGCCATCTACCGGTGTAATGGTGTAATTAATACAATCTTTACTTGAAGCATCAAGTTACTTTTTTAAAAGGTGATTTACTCTATTCTGATTGCTACCGCAGACATCAGTGTTTATATACGAACTATAGACTTTTATTACAGCACTTCTGAGATCATCTGAATTATTCTAAGACAGAAATAATGATTCTGTGTGGTTGAAAAGACTGTTTGTGAAGCTGTTTCACACCTATACGTAACAACTGCTCTCTCTGGCTCAGCGGCAGCACCAGAACAGCATTTATTTGAAATAGAAATATTTTGTAACAAATGTAAATGTAAAAGAACACTTTCAAATGGGTCTTTAGGAATGAATATTCATCATTTTGCTGTGAAAATGTGCTTATTAAGCATTCATCTGCTACCTCTTTCTTACCTGAGCGCACTATCTCCGACTCCGAGACATCCTCTAAGACTCAACTTCCTTAGGAAGCCTCCACACCGCTTTGAGATGTTCTCCACCACGCGACCCTATACATGAAGAGATTTTTAAGATCTGTTAGCCACCTTCATACTAAATTACATCTGAAACTGCTTGTATTTTAATAGCTAGAAGAAAATGTTGACTTCATCTGTCAAAAAAAACGTCTGTCTACAGACCTCAATGTCTCTCTGGAAGTCAAAGAGGTCAATGCGCTGCCAGTTACTGCCATCCAGGGCTAACAGGTTCCATGACTGAGACAAAGAGAGCAAGTGAGAAACAGAAAGTCAATAATCATAGCAAGCGACATACAGTATAATTCACAAAATACTGTTTTTGGAGGGCTCATGAAATGAACAAATGTCTAAATAGACACTTAATGTGCCACAAAACACCAGTCTAATCTATAAAGTCCCTAGACTAAATCACACTTACTCGTGAGACTTGCGCGCAGCGGCAAAGTGTGACTACATCTAGAAATGAGAAGATTCTGTGGGGAAAAAAGAGAAGAGAACATCAAAACCATTAGCAAACATCATTACCAAATAGTTAGGATAGAGCGTGTCATTAAAGTCAGTCATGATTTATATGCTATAAAGACAGCAAAGATAAGGAAACATGATGGAGATGATTAATACTATTAACAAAAAGAGATGATTTAATAAGTAAATGAAGCAGGAAGAAAGAGAAGTATTGAGTGGTTTTCACACCAACCGTAACAGCAGTTCCTTCGGCAGCTTCTTGTTAATAACAGCCTCGTCGTTATTGGAGAACATCTGAGGAGAGAGAAAGACATTAATTTATAAAACTGTGCGTCTTGTGAGTTCAAAGGTCAATAGCGTTTACAGTGTTTTGCAGCGAATCAAACACTTTTAACAATAAAAAAGACGACAATACTTTAGTTCGGACCACAGAATGACAGTGATCGTTTTCGAGTTTTGTTGAAAAGCGTCTTGCGTGTTCTAATGCAGAGGCTTTGGCTTTATAACAAAGTTCTTTAAGGCATTACACAAGCTTCAAATTAAGTTTACATTTTAAGTTCATACAAAGATATGCAATAACAGAGAATGAAATATTATGAATGCATCAAACTATTTTACAGAAATAACTTCATGTTACCCAAACGCTATTTACGGTGTCAAGAATTACTCCTAAAACATGCCTAAGTGCCAGTGTAAATATATTATTTATATACTATTATATTATTGATTAATATTTTCAGGTCATTTTGTTTTTAGCAATTATGTTATGTGCTTTTGACATTTGTATTAATTTCTTTTTTTTTTTTGGTAACACTTTACAATAAGATTCCATTTGTTACCATTAGTTTGTTCATTAGTTGATGTGAATCCTATGATATGAATCCTATTGATATGATACTAACAATAAAAAACTTCTACAGTATTTATGAATCTTAATTTCAACATTTACTAATACATTATTAAAATCAAAAGTTGTATCTAACATTATTTAACGGCCCTGAGCTTGCATGAACTAACGATGAACATTTGTTTTTTTATCAACTAATATTAACGTATTGCTCATTGTTAATTAATGATTGTAAATGCATTTACTAATATTAATAACTAATGAGACCTTATTGTCAAGAGTTACCAATATAAATTCATATTAGTAACACTTTACCATAAGGTCTCATTTGTTAACATAAGTTAACTAACATGAACAAACAATGTGCAATACATTTATTACTGTATTTATTAATCTTTGTTAATGTTACTTAATAAAAATAGTCGTTCATTGTTTGTTCATGTTAGCTCACAGTGCATTCACTAATTTTAACAAATGCAACTTTTGATTTTAATGCATTTGTAAATGTTGAATTTAATTTTAAATAAATGCTGTAGAAGTATTGTTCATTCTTAATTCTTGAGAGTAAAGAACTAATAAAACCAATTATATTAAACTGTATGTATGCATGTATATGTAAGTTTTTTTTATTAACATTAACAAAAATGAATAAATAATTCATATATTTCAGTTTTAGCAACTGTAGTACTTCACTTACACTTAAACTTATTTCAGTTAATTGCAAGGCAACATTTCTAATTTTCATCAATTTCAATTACCGAAAATGACTTTTAATAGTTTTAGTCATGAGATGACAAAAATCCGTCAGACTCCGGCCTCAAAAAGGACTTTATTTGACCATATATTTCCCCTTAAAGTTGCCTTATAAGGTTAGTCGAGGTTTCTTGCACTCTCTCTCTCTCTCTCTCTCTCTCTCTGACCTTTAGAATTGTAACGATCTCTTGCAAAGTTTGTTTGTGCTTCCTCAATCCCACACAAAGCCTTCACACATTCTCTTTTCTAGCTCATGGTAACACTAACAGCAGGAGGAATATCTAAGACCAGTCCCGGTTTATCTAGACGCAGTACTTTCACCACACTCTAAGAAAAGTCTGTAAAAATAGGACCTGAATAGGAATTGCCCGTATTGATTTTCACTGGGGTTTCACCCATATTTTACGCATTGCATTGAGCTGTAGGGTTAAAGGAAACTTGACAGATAATGTCCTGGCAGAAAATTACCAGTACCCTATTTTTTCTAGGAATTAGGCAATTCACAGCACTTGTTTTCCTTCACTCTGTCATTTAATTGGCAGTAGTACCGAATGCATTTTAACATTGAAACAATTAAACAAACTAAATTGTACTGAAAAAAGAAATTTAATCCCAAATTCTACAGTTGAAATTTAGTCGTATAGGGTCGAATGTGTGCCGAACATACTAGAAATGAACACCAGAGGTCGTAACTTGGTTTCATCCAACCACAAAACCTTTTTTCAAAATGGTAACAAGAGAAACAGATTGTCTTTCTGAATTATTCAGTCCAGACCGGATGTTCCTTTTTTTTTTTTTTTTCTTAGAAGTGACAACCTCACATCCAAATATAGTGGAGCGCACATAAATTGTTCTGTGTGCACTGGAAATTCCTTTGTAAAAACATTTCTTTTTGTATCCCTGTATTGATCTGAACAAGAATTTGATCCCAGCAGTCTGGGATCAAATTGATTCACTAATCAACAATGAAACCCGCCAGGAAAACCACTGTCCAATCCCATAAGAATCATCTGTAATAATCAAAAATTGAAGTTTTTGTTCACCCAAAATCATTCAAATAAAAAGTTACTTGCCCATTTTCTTCTAAAAGAATGTTAAAATGTTTTTCAATACAATGAAAAAGAATGAGTACTGCAACATAAAAGTATAACGTATGACTCCAACTGAGTCAACTGATAACATTTCCGTTGTTATTCTCTACACACACTCTGAAATCTCACAGCTTCACGAATCACGACCACAAGGCCTGTTTCCTTTCATTATAAAGGGGGGATCACTTAGACATTCTGCTAAACATTTCCTATATTGTTGCACAGAAGAAAGTCAAATAGGTTTAGAACGACAAGAGGGCGAATGTTCATTTTTTGGGTGAACTATGCCTTTAAAGCACCGACTCAGAGAGAGAAACAATATGTTAGACAGCTTACAGGTATTCTTTATCACAAACTCTCAGTTGTGTTGTTCCTCTTTCTTTTCACCCGTCCATTCTCTTTCCATTTGTTTGTTTGTTTAAGGATGAGCCATGTGACGTGCAGACTGTTACAAACCAGGAATGATTGATCCCTTGTTTCCAGCTCATCAGAAACACTCTATATCGCCGGATGACTTTTCTCATGACCAGCTCCCTTTTATATGTCAACGTCTCCTGCAATTGTTTT